>JAJNNQ010000049.1:0-49405 GCA_027886175.1 Phylloscopus collybita
CCAGTATAAGCCAGTATAAACCAGTATAAGCCAATATAGACCAGTATGGACCAGTTAAAACCAGTATGGACTCGCAGCCGGCCCCGCCCACGATGCGGGTCTCGTCCGCCCCCGCGGCCGCTGGGGGGCGCCAACACACCAGTCAGAACCAGTATAAACCAGTATAGACCAGTATAAACCAGTATAGACCAGTATGGATCAGTATAGACCAGTATGGTCCAGTTAGAACCAGTACAGATCAGGTCTCGTCCGCCTCCACGGCCGCTGGGGGGCGCCAACACACCAGTTACAACCAGTATAAACCAGTACAAACCAGTATAGATAAGTATAAACCAGTATAAACCAGTATAGACCAATATAAGCCAGTATGGACCAGTATAAACCAGTATGGAACCGCGCCCACGATGAGGGTCTCGTCCGCCCCCGCGGCCGCTGGGGGGCGCCAACACGCCAGTTAGAACCAGTTAGAACCAGTACGGACCAGTATAAACCAGTATAAACCAGTACAGACCAGTATAGATAAGTATAAACCAGTATGGACCAGTTAGAACCAGTACAGACCAGGTCTCGTCCGCCGCCGCGGCCGCTGGGAGGCGCCAACACGCCAGTCAGAACCAGTATAAACCAGTATAAACCAGTATAAACCAGTATGGACCAGTATAAACCAGTATAAGCCAGTATAGACCAGTATAAACCAGTATGGGTCAGTATGGAACCGCACCAGGCCCCGCCCACGATGCGGGTCTCGTCCGCCGCCGCGGCCGCTGGGGGGCGCCAACACACGGGTCAGAACCAGTATAAACCAGTATGGACCAGTATGGACCAGTATAAACCAATATAGACCAGTATGGACCAGTATAAACCAGTACGGACTCGCAGCCGGCCCCGCCCACGATGCGGGTCTCGTCCGCCCCCGCGGCCGCTGGGGGGCGCCAACACACCAGTTAGAACCAGTATAAACCAGTATAGACCAGTATGGATCAGTATAGACCAGTATAGACCAGTATGCACCAGTATAGACCAGTATGGACCAGTTAAAACCAGTATGGACCTGCACTGAGCCCCAGCCATGATGAGAGTCTCGTCCGCCCCCGCGGCCGCTGGGGGGCGCCAACACTCCAGTTAGAACCAGTATAAACCAGTACAAACCAGTATAAGCCAGTATAAGCCAGTATAAACCAGTATAAACCAGTATGGGTCAGTATGGAACCGCACCAAGCCCCGCCCACGATGAGGGTCTCGTCCGCCGCCGCGGCCGCTGGGGGGCGCCAACACACCAGTTAGAACCAGTATAAACCAGTACAAACCAGTATAAGCCAGTATAGACCAGTATAGATAAGTATAAACCAGTATGGACCAGTTAGAACCAGTACAGACCAGGTCTCGTCCGCCCCCGCGGGCGCTGGGGGCGCCAACACTCCAGTTAGAACCAGTATAAACCAGTATGGACCAGTATAAACCAGTATAAGCCAGTATAAGCCAGTATAGACCAGTATGGATCAGTATAGACCAGTATGGACCAGTATAGACCAGTATAGATCAGTTACCCAGTTCCCTCCCAGTCCATCCCAGTTCCCTCCCAGTTCCCTCCCAGTCCATCCCAGTCCCTCCCAGTCCATCCCAGTCCATCCCAGTCCATCCCAGTTCATCCCAGTTCCCTCCCAGTACAAACCAGTTCCACCCCGTTGATTGCCTCCCACTCATCCCAGTTCCCTCCCAGTTCATCCCAGTTCATCCCAGTTCATCCCAGTTCCCTCCCAGTGTCCCCAGTTCACCCCTGACTCCATCCCAGTATGGCCCGGGGGCCTCCCAGTTCCTCCCAGTCCAAACCAGTGCTCCCAGTACAAACCAGTTCCTCCAGTACAAACCAGTCCCTCCCAGTAAAAACCAGTCCCTCCCAGTACAAACCAGTGCCCTCCCAGTACAAACCAGTGGCCAGCAGCAGTGGCAGCCCCCTCCCAGCGCCCCCCACGCAGTACAAACAGTACAAACCAGTATAAACCAGTACAAACCAGTACAAACCAGTACAAACCAGTGCCCCCCCAGTATGAACCAGTGCTCCCAGTGCCCTCCCAGTGCCCCCCACCCAGTCCAAACCAGTACAAACCAGTCCCCTACCAGCCCCCTCCCAGTACCCTCCCAGTCCAAACCAGTACAAACCAGTATGGACCAGTTCCCCCCCGGTCGCTCCCAGCTCCCCCCCCAGTCCCTCCCAGTACAAACCAGTGCCCTCCCAGTCCCTCCCAGTCAGTCCCAGTCCAAACCAGTACAAACCAGTACAAACCAGTACAAACCAGTGCATCCCCAGTCCCCCCCAGCCCCTCCCAGTACAAACCAGTATAAACCAGTCCCTCCCAGCCCCCTCCCGGGTGCCCCCCAGTCCAAACCAGTACAGACCAGTGCCCTCCCAGCCCCCCCCAAGCCCCCCAGCCCCCTCCCAGTCCCTCCCAGTACAAACCAGTCCGCACCAGTGTCCCCCCGGCTCCCTCCCAGTACAGACCAGTGCCCTCCCAGTCCCCTCCCGGTGCCCCCAGTCCCTTCCAGTCCCTCCCAGTCGCTCCCAGTCCAAACCAGTACAAACCAGTGCCCTCCCAGTGCTCTCCCAGTACAAACCAGTGCCCTCCCAGTGCCCTCCCAGTCCAAACCAGTGCACCCCCAGTCCCCCCCAGCCCCCCCCAGTCCCTACCAGTACAAACCAGTACAAACCAGTGCCCTCCCAGCCCCCTCCCAGTCCCCCCCCCAGTCCCCCCCAGCCCCCTCCCAGTCGCTCCCAGTCCAAACCAGTACAGACCAGTGCCCTCCCAGCCCCCTCTCAATGCCTCCCAGTGCCCTCCCAGTACAAACCAGTGCCCCCCAGCCCCCCCAGTTCCCTCCCAGTGCCCCCCAGCCCCCTCCCAGTATAAACCAGTCCAAACCAGTCCGCACCAGTGGCCCCCCAACCCCCTCCCAGTCCCCCCCCCAAGCCCCCCCAGCCCCCTCCCAGTATAAACCAGTCCAAACCAGTACAAACCAGTGCCCTCCCAGCCCCCCCAGTCCCTCCCAGCCCCCTCCCAGTCCAAACCAGTCCAAACCAGTCCAAACCAGTCCGCACCAGTGGCCCCCCAGCCCCCCCAGCCCCCCCCAGCACCCCCCAGCCCCCTCCCAGTATAAACCAGTCCAAACCAGTACAGACCAGTGCCCTCCCAGCCCCCTCTCAATGCCTCCCAGTGCCCTCCCAGTCCAAACCAGTCCGCACCAGTGGCCCCCCAGCCCCCTCCCAGTACAAACCAGTGCCCCCCAGCCCCTCCCAGTATAAACCAGTCCAAACCAGTACAGACCAGTGCCCTCCCAGCCCCCTCTCAATGCCTCCCAGTGCCCTCCCAGTCCAAACCAGTGCCCCCCAGTGCCCTCCAGTCCCTCCCGGCTCCCTCCCAGTGCCCCCCCAGCCCCCTCCCAGTATAAACCAGTCCCTCCCAGTCCGCACCAGTGTCCCCCCAGCCCCCCAGTTCCCTCCAGTGCCCCCCAGCCCCCTCCCAGTATAAACCAGTCCAAACCAGTCCACACCAGTGGCCCCCCAGCCCCCTCCCAGTACAAACCAGTGCCCCCCAGCCCCCTCCCAGTATAAACCAGTATAAACCAGTCCGCACCAGTGGCCCCCCAGCCCCCCCAGCTCCCCCCCAAGCCCCCCCAGCCCCCTCCCAGTATAAACCAGTCCAAACAGTCCGCACCAGTGGCCCCCCAGCTCCCCCCAGCACCCCCCAGCCCCCTCCCAGTATAAACCAGTCCAAACCAGTACAGACCAGTGCCCTCCCAGCCCCCTCTCAATGCCTCCCAGTGCCCTCCCAGTCCAAACCAGTGGCCCCCCAGCCCCCTCCCAGTATAAACCAGTATAAACCAGTCCGCACCAGTGGCCCCCCAACCCCCTCCCAGCCCCCCCCAGCACCCCCCAGCCCCCTCCCAGTATAAACCAGTCCAAACCAGTCCGCACCAGTGGCCCCCCAACCCCCTCCCAGCCCCCCCCAGCCCCCCCCAAGCCCCCCCAGCCCCCTCCCAGTATAAACCAGTCCAAACCAGTACAGACCAGTGGCCAGCAGCAGCAGCGGCAGCAGCCGCTCCATGGGCAGCAGGAGGGGGGGAGGGGCGGGGGGGGGAAGGCGCCGCCGCCTTAAATCCGCTGGGAGGCGCCCGACCGGTCCGGCCGGTCCCGCCCAGTACGGACCAGTACGGACCAGTACGGCCCAGTACACTCCCAGTATGGCTCAGGGCACTCCCAGTGCACTCCCAGTCCCTCCCAGTTCAGCCCAGTCTCTCCCAGTTCAGCCCAGTTCAACTTCTCTGTCCCTCCCAGTTCAGCCCAGTCCCTCCCAGTCCCTCCCAGTTCAGCCCAGTTGATCCCAGTGCACTCCCAGTATGGCCCAGTACACTCCCAGTTCAGCCCAGTTGATCCCAGTGCACTCCCAGTTTATCCGAGTCCCTCCCAGTTCATCCCAGTTCAACTTCCCTGTCCCTCCCAGTCCCTCCCAGTTCAGCCCAGTGCACTCCCGGCACCCCCAGCAGGGCCTCCCAGTTCAACCCAGTTCAACTTCCAGTCCCTCCCAGTTCACCCAGTTTATCCCAGTGCCTCCCAGTCCCTCCCAGTTCAGCCCAGTTCAGCCCAGTTGATCCCAGTGCACTCCCAGTTTATCCCAGTCCCTCCCAGTTCATCCCAGTTCAGCCCAGTTGATCCAGTCCCTCCCAGTTCAACCCAGTCTAACTTCTTTGTCCCTCCCAGTTCACCCAGTTTACCCCAGTGCACTCCCAGTTCACCCAGTTGATCCCAGTGCACTCCCAGTCCTTCCCAGTTCAACCCAGTACAGCCCAGTCACTCCCAGTTCAGCCCAGTTCAGCCCAGTGCTACCCCCAGTTCAGCCCAGTTGATCCCAGTGCACTCCCAGTATGGCTCAGTGCATTCCCAGTTCAGCCGAGTGCACTCCCAGTTTATCACAGTGCACTCCCAGTATGGCCCAGTACACTCCCAGTTCAGCCCAGTCCCTCCCAGTTCAGCCCAGTGCACTCCCAGTTCAGCCCAGTTGATCCCAGTGCACTCCCAGTTCAGCCCAGTTAACCCAGTGCATTCCTGGGCCCCCAGCAGGGCCTCCCAGTTCAGACCAGTACGACCCAGTCCCTCCCAGTTCAGACCAGTTTATCCCAGTGCACTCCCAGTTTATCCCAGTCCCTCCCAGTTCAGCCCAGTTCAACTTCCCTGTCCCTCCCAGTTCAGCCCAGTTCAGCCCAGTTGATCCCAGTGCACTCCCAGTTCAGCTTCTCTGTCCCTCCCAGTCCCTCCCAGTTCAGCCCAGTCCAACTTCCTTGTCCCTCCCAGTTCACCCAGTTTATCCCAGTCCCTCCCAGTTCAACCCAGTTCAGCCCAGTTGAACCAGTTCAACTTCCCAGTCCCTCCCAGTTCCCTGCCAGTTTATCCCAATGCACTCCCAGTTTATCCCAGTCCCTCCCAGTCCAACTTCCTTGTCCCTCCCAGTCCCTCCCAGTTCCTTCCCAGGGCTCCCAGTTCAGCTCTGGCTGTGTCCCAACCCCTGGGATTTTGGGTTCTCTGGGAATTTTTTGGGAATTTCGGGAGGGCTCCAAATTTTGGGGGGAGTCCCAGATTTTTGGGGGTGTCCGGAGCAGATTTTTGGGGGTTCCCAGGTGATTTTTGGGGCTCCCAGGTGATTTTTGGGGGCTCCCAGGTGAGTCCCAGGTGATTCAGGTGCACCCAGGTGTCCCCCCCGCCCTGGGATTTTTGGGGTCTCTACGAATTTTTTGGGAATCCCAGGAATTTTTGGAAGGATCCCCAAATTTTTGGGGGGGTCCCAGGTGTCCGGAGCAGATTTTTGGGGCTCCCAGGTGATTTTTGGGGGCTCCCAGGTGAGTCCCAGGTGATTCAGGTGCACCCAGGTGTCCCCACTCCTGGGATTTTTTGGGTTCTCCGGGGATTTTTTGGGAATTTCGGGAAGGTCCCCAAATTTTTTGGGGGTTCCAGGTGTCCGGAGCTGATTTTTGGGGGCTCCCAGGTGAGTCCCAGGTGATTCAGGTGCACCCAGGTGTCCCCCCCGCCTTGGGATTTTTTGGGTTTTCCGGGAATTTTTTGGGAATTTCGGGAGGGCTCCCAAATTTTGGGGGGAGTCCCAGATTTTTGAGGGTGTCCGGAGCAGATTTTTGGGGGTTCCCAGGTGATTTTTGGGGGTTCCCAGGTGATTTTTGGGGGCTCCCAGGTGAGTCCCAGGTGATTCAGGTGCACCCAGGTGTCCCCACCCCCCGGGATTTTTTGGGTTCTCCGGGAATTTTTTGGGAATCCCAGGAATTTTGGAAGGATCCCCAAATTTTTGGGGGGGGTCCCAGGTGTCCGGAGCGGATTTTTGGGTGGGTCCCAGGTGATTTTTGGGGCTCCCAGGTGATTTTTGGGGGTTCCCAGGTGAGTCCCAGGTGATTCAGGTGCACCCAGGTGTCCCCACCCCCCCGGGATTTTTTGGGTTTTCCGGGAATTTTTTGGGAATTTCGGGGGGGTCCCCAAATTTTCTGGGGTGGGGGCGGTTCCCAGGTTTTTGGGGGTGTCCCAGGTGCGCCCAGGTGTGCCCAGGTGAGCCCAGGTGTGCCCAGGTGTGCCCAGGTGTGCCCAGGTGAGCTTCCCGGGCCGTGGCGCCCCGGCCCCGCCCGAGCTTTGCTCAGCAATTACCGGGGGGGGGAGGGGCGGGGGAACCGGAACCGGAACCGGAACCGGAACCGGACCCGGGGGGGCCCCCCAAAATTCCCAGGGGGGGTCCCCAAAAAATCCCCAAAATAATTCCCAAAATCCCCTAAAAATCCCCAAATTCTCCAAAATCCCCAAATTCCCCAGAATTTCCCAAAATCCCCTAAAATCCAAAAATTCCCAAAATCCCCAAACCCCCCAAATTCCCCCAAATTCCCCAAAAATTCCCAAAATCCCCAAAATCCCCCAATTCTCCAAAATCCCCCAATCCCCCAAAATCCCTAAAATTCCCCCAAATCCCCCAAATTCCCCAAATCCCTAAAATTCCTAAAATCCCCCCAAAATCCCCAATTCCCCCAAAATTCCCCCCAAATCCCCAAAATCCCCCAAATCCCCAAAATTCCCAAATCCCCAAAATCCCCCCAAATCCCCAAACCCCCAAAATTCCCCCAAATTCCCCAAAAATTCTCCAAAATCCCCCAAATCCTCAAATCCCCCAAATTCCCCCAATCCTCCAAATCCCCCCAAATTCCCCAAATTCCCCAAATCCCCAAAATCCCAAAATTCCCCCAAATCCCCTAAAATCCAAAAATTCCCAAAATTCCCCAAAATCTCCAAAATCCAAAAATCCCCCCAAAATCCCCCAAAATCCCCAAATTTCCCCAAAATTCCCGGGAATTTTTGGGGGTTTTTGGCTGCTCCCCCTCCCCCCCCCCAATTCGCTCCCATGGGTGCCCCCCCCCCAAATTTTGGGGTTTTTTTGGGTGCCCCTCCCCCCAATTTTGGGTGATTTTTGGGTGCCCCTCCCCCCAATTTTTGGGTGATTTTTGGGTGATTTTTGGGTGCCCCTCCCCCCATTTTTGGGGGTTTTTTGGGTGCCCCTCCCCCCATTTTTGGGTGATTTTTTGGGTGCCCCTCCCCCCATTTTTGGGTGATTTTTTGGGTGATTTTTGGGTGCCCCTCCCCCCATTTTTGGGGGGTTTTTTGGGTGCCCCTCCCCAATTTTTGGGTGATTTTTGGGTGATTTTTGGGTGATTTTTGGGTGCCCCTCCCCCAATTTTTGGGTGATTTTTGGGTGCCCCTCCCCCCAATTTTTGGGTGATTTTTGGGTGATTTTTGGGTGATTTTTGGGTGCCCCTCCCCCCATTTTTTTGGGTTTTTTTGGGTGCCCCTCCCCCAATTTTTGGGGGTTTTTTTGGGTGCCCCTCCCCCCATTTTTTGGGGTGATTTTTGGGTGATTTTTGGGTGCCCCTCCCCCAATTTTTGGGTGATTTTTGGGTGCCCCTCCCCCCGCGGTTCCCAGAACAAAGCTCCCAATGATCCCGGGTGGGGGAGGGGAAAATTGGGGAGAAAAAAGGGAAAAATGGGAAAATTGGGAGAGGAAAAAAAGGGAAAAATTGAGGAGAAAAATTGGGGGGAAAAGAGGAAAATTGGGGAGAGAAAAATGGGAAAAACGGGGGAGAAAAATAGGAAATTTTGGGAGAAAAAAAGAGAGGAAATTTGGGGAGAAAAATGGGAAAATTGGGGAGAAAAATGGAAATAATGGAGAGAAAATTGGGGAAAATTGGGAGAAAAATGGGAAAAATGGGAAAATGGGGGGAAATTGGGAGAAAAATGAGAAAAAATGGGAGAAAAATGGGAAAATTGGGAGAAAAATGGAAAAATGAGAGAAAAATGGAAAAAGGGGAAAAATTGGGAGAAAAATGGGAAAAATTGGGAGAAAAATGGGAAAATTGGGGAGAAAAATGGGAAAATTTGGGAGGAAAATGGGAAAATTGGGAGAAAAATGGGAAAAAAATGGGAGAAAAATGGGAAAAATTGGGGAGAAAAATTGGGGGAGAAAAGAGGAAAAATGGGGAGAAAATTGGGAAAAATTGGGGAGAAAATATGGGGGAGAAAAATAGGAAATTTTGGGAGAAAAAAGAGAGGAAATTTGGGGAGAAAAATGGGAAAATTGGGGAGAAAAATGGAAATAATGGAGAGAAAATTGGGGAAAATTGGGAGAAAAATGGGAAAAATGGGAAAATGGGGGAAAATTGGAGAAAAATGAGAAAAAATGGGAGAAAAATGGGAAAATTTGGGAGAAAAATGGGAAAAAATGGGAAAATGGGGAAAAATTGGGAGAAAAATGAGAAAAATTGGGAGAAAAATGGGAAAATTTGGGAGAAAATGGGAAAAATGAGAGAAAAATGGAAAATGTGGAAAAATGGGAGAAAAATGGGAAAAAATGGGAGGAAAATGGGAAAATTGGGAGGAAAATGGGAAAAAAAATGGGAGAAAAAAGGGAAAAATTGGGGAGAAAATTGGGGGAGAAAAATAGGAAATTTTGAGAGAAAAAAAAGGGAAATTTGGGGAGAAAAAATGGGAAAAATGGGAGAAAAAATGGGGAAAAATGGGGAGAAAAATTGGGGGAGAAATGGGAAAAATGGGGAGAAAAAAATGGGAAAAAGGGGAGAAAAATGGGGAAAAATGAGAAGAAAAAAATGGGGGAAATGGGGAGAAAAATGGGAAAATTGGGGAGAAAAAAAAGGGAAATTGGGGGAGAAAAATCGGAAGAATTTGGAGAAAAATTGGGGGGAAATGGGAAAAATTGGGGAGAAAAACGAGGAAAAAATGGGAAAAAGGGGAAGAAAAAATAGGAAAAAATGAGGAGAAAAATGGGAAAATTGGGGAGAGAAAATGGGGCAGAAAAAATGGGAAAAATTGCGGGGAAAAGTGGGAAAATTGGGAAGAAAAATTGGGGAAAATGGGGAGAGAAAAATGGGAAAAATTGGGAGAGAAATTGGGGGGAAATGGGAAAAATTGGAGAGAAAAATTGGGGGGGAAAGAGGGAAAATGGGGAGAAAATTGGGAAAAATTGGGGAGAAAATTGGGGGAGAAAAATAGGAAATTTTGAGAGAAAAAAAAGGGAAATTTGGGGAGAAAAAATGGGAAAAATGGGAGAGAAATGGGGAAAAAATGGGAAGAAAAAATAGGAAAAAATGGGGAGAAAAATTGGGCGGGAAAGAGGAAAATCGGGAAGAGGAAAATGGGAAAACTGGGGAGAAAAAATGAGAAAATTGGGAGAGGGAAAAAAAGGGGAAATGGAGAGAAAAGAATGGGAAAAATGGGAGAAAAATGGGAAAAGAGGGAGCAAAATGGGAAAAAATGGGAAAAATGGGGGAAAATGGGAGAAAAATGGGAGAAAAATGGGAAAAATTGAGAGAAAAATGGGAAAAATTGGGAGAAAAATGGGAAAAAATGGGAGAAAATGGGAAAATTGGGAAAAATGGGAAAATGGGGAGAAAAATGGGAAAATTGGGGAAAAATGGGAAAATGGGGAGAAAATCGGGAGAAAAATGGGGAATTTGGGAGAAAAATTGGGAGAAAAGTGGGAAAATTGTGGGAAAAGTGGGAGAAAATGGGAGAAAAATGGGAAAATTGTGGGAAAAATGGGAAAATGGGGAGAAAAATGGGAAAAATGAGAGAAAATGGGGAAAATGGGGAGAAAAATGGGGAAAATGGGGAGAAAAATGGGGAAAATGGGAGAGGAAATGGGAAAAATGGGGGAAAATGGGAAAATGGGAAAAATTGGGAGAAAATGGGAAAAAATGGAAGAAAAATGGGGAAAATGGGAGAAAAATGGGAAAAATTGGGAGAAAAATGGAAAAATTGCGGGAAAAATGGGAAAATTTGGAGAAAATAGGGAGAAAAATGGGGAAAATGGGGAAAAATGGGAAAATGGGAAAATTGGGAGAAAAATGGGAAAAAATGAGAGAAAAAATAGGATAAATGAGAGAAAAATGGAGAAAAATGGGAAAAAATGGGAGAAAATTGGGAAAAATGGGGAAATTGGGAGAAAAATGGAAATTTGGGATGAGGATGAGGCTCCCAGTCCAAACCAGTCCAAACCAGTTCCCCCCCAGTCCCCCCCATTAACTCCCCCCCTCCCCCCCCTCTCCCAGATCTTATCTCTGATATCCCAGAGGGGGGAGGGGGCGTTCCCAATTTTTGGGGGGCGTGGCCAAAAGGGGGCGTGGCCGTCTCCCATTGGCCGAGGCTCCTTTAAATCCCGGGAGCTGCCGGGAGCCGCAGCCGGAGCCGGGAAAGGTGAGGCTGGGGGGGGAGGGGGAGGGGCTGGAATTTGGGGAGGGGTCCCCCCCTAATTTGGGGGGGGTTGGGGAATTCGGGGGGGGGGGAGATTTTGGGGGTTTCCTTTGATTTTGGGCGGAATTTTTGGGGTCTCCTTTAATTTTGGGCAGGATTTTGGGGGTCTCCTTTAATTTGGGGGCTCCCGAATTTTTTTTTGGGGGGGGGGGGGAATTTTGGGGTCTCCTTTGATTTGGGGGGGGTGGATTTTTGGGGTTCCTCCCGAATTTTGGGCGGAATTTTTGGGGTCTCCTTTGATTTGGGGTCTCCCCCCTAAATTTGGGGGTGGATTTTGGGGTCTCCCCCCAATTTTGGGCAGGATTTTTGGGGTCTCCTTTAATTTTGGGGGTGGATTTTCGGGGTTCCTCCCCCCCCCGAATTTTGGGCGAAATTTTTGGGGTCTCCTTTAATTTGGGGTCCCCCCCTAATTTTCGGGGTGGATTTTGGGTTCCCTTTGAATTATTGGGCGGAGTTTTTGGGGTCTCCTCTAATTTGGGGTCTCCCCCCGAATTTTGGGGGGAATTTTGGGGTTCCCCTCGAATTTGGGGGCCATTTTTGGGCTCCCCCCCCCCCTAATTTTGGGGTGATCTCCTTTAATCTGGGGGGATTTTGGGGGTCGGGGGGGTTCCCAAATCCCGGGGTCCCCCCTCCCTCCCCCCCCTTTTTCTCACGCCCCTCCCCCACGGGCAGATGGGGCCCCCCTGGATTTTCCTGCTCTGGGCCTGGGGCCTGCTCGGCTGCCGTGAGTCCCCAAATTCCCAATTTTCCCCCCCAAATCCCCAATTTCCCCCCCCAAATCCCCAATTTTCCACCCCAAATTCCCAATTTTCCCGCCTAAATCCCAATTTCCCCCCCAAATCCCCAATTTTCCGCCCAAATCCCAATTTTCTCTGCTCATATCTCCATTTTCCCCCCCAAATCCCCAATTTTCCATCTCATCATCTTTTCCCCCAAATGCCCAATTTCACCCCAAAATCCCGATTTTCTCCTCCAAATCCCCAATCTTCCTGCTCAAATCCCCATTTTCCTGCCCAAATCCCAATTTTCCCACCAAATCCCATTTTTCTCACCCAAATCCCCAATTTTCCATCTCATACCCCAATTTCCCCATCCCAAATCCCCAATTTTCCCACCTAAATCCTGTTTTTCTCCCAATTTCCCACATTTCCCACCCAAATCCAATTTTCCCCCCCTGAATTCCCAATTTTCCCACCCAAATCCCAGTTTTCCATCTCATATCCCAATTTTCCCCCCAAATCGCCATTTCCCTCCCAAATCCTCAATTTCCCGCCCAAATCCCAATTTTCCTCCCCAAATCCCCAATTTCCCCCCAAATCCCAATTTCGCCCCCAATTCCCAATTTTCCACCCAAATCCCCAATTTTCCCCCCCCCAAATCCCATTTTTCCCCCCCAAATCCCATTTTTCCCCCCCAAATCCCATTTTCCCACCCAAATCCCCAATTTTTCCCACCCAAATCCCAATTTCCCGCCAAATCCCAATTTTCCTGCCCAAATCCCCATTTTTCCCCCAATCCCCCATTTCTCCCCCCCAAATCCCCAATTTTCTCACCCAAATTCCCAATTTTCCATCTCATATCCCAATTCCCCCCCCAAATCCCCAATTTTCTCCTCCCAAATCCCAATTTTCCATCTCATGTCCCAACTTTCTGCACCCAAATCCCCATTTCCCCCCTGAATTCCCAATTTTCCCACCCAAATCCCAGTTTTCCATCTCATATCCCAATTTTCCCCCAAATCGCCATTTCCCCCCCCAAATCCCCAAATTCCCCCCCCAAATCCCTATTTTCTCTGCTCAAATCCCAATTTCCTCCCCAAATTCCCAATTTTCTTACCCAAATCCCAATTTCCCCACCCAAATCCCCAGTTTTTCCCCCAATTTCCCACATTTCCCCCCCCCAAATCCCAATTCCCCCCATTTTCACTTCCCCCCCTTTTCCCTCTTTTTTCCCCCATTTTCCCCAAATTTTTTCCCATTTCTCCCCCAAATTCCCCCATTTTTTCCCATTTTTCCCCATTTCCCCCCATTTTTCCTCCATTTCCCTCAAAATTTTTCCCCATTTTCCCCCATTTTGCCCATTTCCTCCATTTTTCCTCCGTTTTCCCACATTTCCCCCAAAACTTTTTCCCATTTTCCCCCTTTCCCCCCAAACTTTTTCCCATTTTCCCCCTTTCCCCCATTTTTCTCATTTTTTCCCCATTTTCCCCCATTTCCTCCCAAACTTTTCCCCATTTTCTCCATTTCTCCCCATTTCCCCCAAAATTTTTCCCCATTTCCCCCTCATTTCCCCCCATTTTTCCTCCATTTCCCCCCAAAATTTCCCCAAATTTTCCCCCATTTTTTCCTATTTTTCCCCATTTTTCGCCCAAATTTTTCCCCATTTTTCGCCCAAATTTTTCCCCCATTTCCTCCCAAACTTTTCCCCATTTTCCCCCATTTTTCCTCCATTTCCCCCCAAAATTTTCCCCAAATTTTCCCCCGTTTTTCCTATTTTCCCCCAAATTTTCCCCCATTTCCTCCCAACTTTTTTCCCATTTCCCCCAAAATTTCCCCCATTTCCCCCCATTTTCCTCATTTTTCCCCAAAATTTTTCCCCATTTCCCCCAAGTTTCCCCCCAAATTTTCCCCATTTTTCCCCATTTTTCCCCAAATTTCCCCCCAAATTTTCCCCATTTTTCCCCATTTTTCCCCAAATTTCCCCCCAAATTCCCCATTTTTCCCCATTTTCCCCCAAATTTCCCCCAAAATTTTTCCCCATTTTTTCCCCCCCAGGTGCCGACCCCCTCCCCCCGAGCGGCTGCTCCGGTGTCACCTGCGGCCCCGGTGGCACCTGCCGGGTCACCGACCTGGGGCCCAGGTGTGTCCCCAACCCCTCGTGTGACAACGTCCGGTGTGGGACGGGGACACGGTGCAAGATGGCCGCCGGGTGGCCCAGGTGTGTCCCCAACCCCTCGTGTGACAACGTCCGGTGTGGGACAGGGACACGGTGCAAGATGGCCGCCGGGTGGCCCAGGTGTGTCCCCGATGTCCCCTCGTGTGACAACGTCCGGTGTGACACGGGGACACGGTGCAAGATGGCCGCCGGGTGGCCCAGGTGTGTCCCCGATGTCCCCTCCTGTGACAACGTCCGGTGTGGGGAGGGGACACGGTGCAAGATGGCCGCCGGGTGGCCCAGGTGTGTCCCCAACCCCTCGTGTGACAACGTCCGGTGTGACACGGGGACACGGTGCAAGATGGCCGCCGGGTGGCCCAGGTGTGTCCCCGATGTCCCCTCGTGTGACAACGTCCGGTGTGACACGGGGACACGGTGCAAGATGGCCGCCGGGTGGCCCAGGTGTGTCCCCGATGTCCCCTCGTGTCCCCTGCCCGGCTGTCCCCAATGCAAGATGGCCGCCGGGCGGCCGGTCTGCCTCGGGCGTCGCCGCCGGAGCGCGGCGTGTCCCCGATGTCCCCCAGGTGCCACCTGTGACGTCAGCCGGGGGTGGCCCAGGTGCGTCCCCAGCCAGGTGTCCCCAGCCAGGTCACCCCGGGGCTGCGGTGACCTGAGGTGTCCCCAGGGCTCCTGGTGTCACCTGCTCGATGGGTGGCCCAGGTGCATCCAGACCGAGGTGTCACCGAGGCCACCGTCCTGCCGGGACATCCGGTGTCCCAAGGATGCAGCGTGTCAGGTGACCGATCGTCAACCAAGGTGTGTCCATCACCTGCCCACCTGCCAGGACCTCCAGTGTCCCAAGGACACCGCGTGTCAGGTGACCGATGGTCAACCAAGGTGTGTCCCCACCAAGATGTCCATCAGGAGACCTTCCTGCCATGATCTCCAGTGTCCCAAGGACACCACGTGTCACATGGTGGGTGACCAACCCCGGTGTGTCCATCACCTGCCCACCTGCCAGGACCTCCAGTGTCCCAAGGACACCACGTGTCAGGTGACCAATGGTCAACCAAGGTGTGTCTCCACCAAGATGTCCATCAGGAGACCTTCCTGCCATGATGTCCAGTGTCCCAAGGACACCACGTGTCAGGTGACCAATGGTCAACCAAGGTGTGTCCATCACCTGCCCACCTGCCAGGACCTCCAGTGTCCCAAGGACACCACCTGTCAGGTGACCAATGGTCAACCCCGGTGTGTCCAGCCCAAGATGTCCGTCAAGAGTCCATCTTGTGGTCACCTCCGCTGTCCCCAAGGAACCTCGTGCCAGGTGACCGATGGTCAACCACGGTGCGTCCACCACCGGCCCTCGTGCGACAACGTCCAGTGCAGGAAGGACACCACGTGCCAGATGGTCGGTGGGTGGCCAAGGTGTGTCCAGACCAAGGTGACCCCAAGGAGACCTTCCTGCCGTGATGTCCAGTGTCCCCAGGACACCACGTGTCACGTGACCAATGGTCAACCAAGGTGTGTCCCCACCAAGATGTCCATCAGGAGACCTTCCTGCCATGATGTCCAGTGTCCCAAGGACACCACGTGTCACATGGTGGATGACCAACCCCGGTGTGTCCATCACCCACCCACCTGCCAGGACATCCGGTGTCCCAAGGGTTCCTCGTGTCACCTCATCAACGCTTGGCCAAGGTGTGTCCAGGCCAAGGTGTCCCCAGGTTCCTGCAGTGACCTTCGCTGTCCCAAGGACACCACGTGCCAGATGGTCAGTGGTCATCCCCAGTGCGTCCAGACCAAGACGTCCATCAGGAGACCTTCCTGCAGTGACCTCCACTGTCCCAAGGACACCATGTGTAACATGGTCAATGGGTGGCCAAGATGTGTCCAGACCAAGACGTCCATCAGGAGACCTTCCTGTGGTGACCTCCACTGTCCCAAGGACACCACGTGTCACATGGTCAGTGGTCATCCCCAGTGTGTCCACAACCGACCATCCTGCCAGGATGTCCAGTGCCAGAAGGACACCACGTGTCACGTGATCGATGGGTGGCCACGGTGCGTCCAGACCAAGACGTCCATCAGGAGACCCACCTGCAGTGACCTCCACTGTCCACAGGGGAACCGGTGCCAGATGACCGATGGGTGGCCGCAGTGTGTCCATCAGCGACCATCGTGTCAGGATGTCCACTGCCAGAAGGGGACAACGTGCCAGATGGTCAGTGGGTGGCCTCAGTGCGTCCAGACCAAGACGTCCATCAGGAGACCCACCTGCTGCGATGTCCAGTGCTCCAAGGACAGCAGGTGCCAGATGACCAATGGGTGGCCGCAGTGTGTCCATCACCCACCGTCCTGCCGAGATGTCCAGTGCTCCAAGGACACCACGTGTCACATGGTCAGTGGTCATCCCCAGTGCGTCCAGACCAAGACGTCCATCAGGAGTCCCACCTGCCGCGATGTCCAGTGCTCCAAGGACACCACGTGCCAGATGACCAATGGGTGGCCGCAGTGTGTCCATGACCAACCATCGTGTCAGGATGTCCACTGTCCCAAGGACACCTCATGTCACATGGTCAGTGGGTGGCCAAGGTGTGTCCAGACCAAGACGTCCATCAGGAGACCCACCTGCCAGGATGTCCACTGTCCCAAGGACACCTCATGTCACATGGTCAGTGGTCATCCCCAGTGTGTCCACAACCGACCATCCTGCCAGGATGTCCAGTGCCAGAAGGACACCACGTGTCACGTGATCGATGGGTGGCCACGGTGCGTCCAGACCAAGACGTCCATCAGGAGACCTTCCTGCAGTGACCTCCACTGTCCCCAAGGGACCCGGTGCCAGATGACCAATGGGTGGCCGCAGTGTGTCCATCACCCACCGTCCTGCCAGGATGTCCAGTGCTCCAAGGACACCATGTGCCAGATGGTCACTGGTCATCCCCAGTGCATCCAGACCAAGATGTCCATCAGGAGACCTTCCTGTGGTGACCTCCACTGTCCCCAGGGGACCCGGTGCCAGATGACCAATGGGTGGCCGCAGTGTGTCCATGACCGACCATCCTGCCGGGATGTCCAGTGCCAGAAGGGGACAATGTGCCAGATGGTCAATGGGTGGCCAAGGTGTGTCCAGACCAAGACGTCCATCAGGAGACCCACCTGCCGGGATGTCCAGTGCTCCAAGGACACCAAGTGCCAGATGACCAATGGGTGGCCGCAGTGTGTCCCCAAGAGTAAGATGTCCTCAAGACCTTCTTGCAGTGACCTCCACTGTCCCCAGGGGACCCGGTGCCAGGTGACCGATGGGTGGCCGCAGTGTGTCCACATCTCTCCATCCTGCCGCGATGTCCAGTGCTCCAAGGACACCACGTGTCACATGGTCAGTGGGTGGCCAAGGTGTGTCCCAACCAAGATGTCCATCAGGAGACCTTCCTGCAGTGACCTCCACTGTCCCCAAGGAACCCGGTGCCAGATGACCGATGGGTGGCCGCAGTGTGTCCATCACACACCGTCCTGTCGTGATGTCCACTGCCAGAAGGGGGACAATGTGCCAGATGGTCAGTGGGTGGCCTCAGTGCGTCCCAACCAAAACGTCCATCAGGAGACCCACCTGCCGAGATGTCCAGTGCTCCAAGGACACCACGTGTCACATGGTCAGTGGTCATCCGCAGTGCGTCCCCACCAAGACGTCCATCAGGAGACCTTCCTGCAGTGACCTCCACTGTCCCCAAGGGACCCGGTGCCAGATGACCGATGGGTGGCTGCAGTGTGTCCATGACCAACCATCCTGCCAGGATGTCCATTGTGCCAAGGACACCATGTGCCAGATGGTCAGTGGGTGGCCAAGGTGTGTCCAGACCAAGACGTCCATCAGGAGACCCACCTGCCGCGATGTCCAGTGCTCCAAGGACACCCAGTGCCAGATGACCGATGGGTGGCCCCGATGTGTGCATGCCCAGCCGTCCTGTCACAATGTCCAGTGCTCCAAGGACACCACGTGTCACATGGTCAGTGGGTGGCCAAGGTGTGTCCCCACTAAGACGTCCATCAGGAGACCTTTCTGTGGTGACCTACACTGTCCGCAGGGGACCCGTTGCCAGATGACCGATGGGTGGCCGCAGTGCGTCCATAACCCTCCATCCTGCCAGGATGTCCAGTGCCAGAAGGGGACCACATGCCAGATGGTCAGCGGGTGGCCAAGGTGTGTCCCCACCAAGACGTCCATCAGGAGACCCACCTGCCAGGATGTCCAGTGCTCCAAGGACACCACGTGTCACATGGTCAGTGGTCATCCCCAGTGTGTCCAGACCAAGACGTCCATCAGGAGACCTTCCTGCCGCGATGTCCAGTGCTCCAAGGACACCACGTGTCACATGGTCAGTGGGTGGCCAAGGTGTGTCCCCAAGAGTAAGATGTCCTCAAGACCTTCTTGCAGTGACCTCCACTGTCCCCAGGGGACCCAGTGCCAGGTGACCGATGGGTGGCCGCAGTGTGTCCATCATCCACCGTCCTGTCGTGATGTCCAGTGCCAGAAGGGGACAACGTGCCAGATGGTCAGTGGGTGGCCAAGATGTGTCCCCACCAAGACGTCCATCCGTCCATCAGGGGACCAACCTGCCGAGATGTCCAGTGCTCCAAGGACACCACGTGCCAGATGACCAATGGGTGGCCGCAGTGTGTCCACCACCCACCCTCCTGTCATGATGTCCACTGCCAGAAGGGGACAATGTGCCACATGGTCAGTGGGTGGCCCCAGTGTATCCCCACCAAGACGTCCATCAGGAGACCTTCCTGTGGTGACCTCCACTGTCCTCAAGGGACCCGGTGCCAGATGACCGATGGGTGGCCGCAGTGTGTCCATCACCCACCGTCCTGCCAGGATGTCCATTGTCCCAAGGACACCTCATGTCACATGGTCAGTGGGTGGCCAAGGTGTGTCCAGACCAAGACGTCCATCAGGAGACCTTCCTGCAGTGACCTCCACTGTCCCCAAGGGACCAGGTGCCAGATGACCGATGGGTGGCCGCAGTGTGTCCATCACACATCAACCTGTCAGGATGTCCACTGTCCCAAGGACACCACGTGTCACATGGTCAGTGGTCATCCCCAGTGTGTCCAGACCAAGACGTCCATCAGGAGACCCACCTGCAGCGATGTCCAGTGCTCCAAGGACACCCAGTGCCAGATGACCAATGGGTGGCCACAGTGTGTCCATCACCCACCCTCCTGCCAGGATGTCCAGTGCCACAAGGGGACAATGTGCCAGATGGTCAGTGGGTGGCCAAGGTGTGTCCAGACCAAGACCTCCATCAGGAGACCCACCTGCCGCGATGTCCAGTGCTCCAAGGACACCTCATGTCACATGGTCAGTGGTCATCCCCAGTGTGTCCAGACCAAGACGTCCATCAGGAGACCTTCTTGTGGTGACCTCCACTGTCCCCAAGAGACCCGGTGCCAGATGACCAATGGGTGGCCACAGTGTGTCCATGACCGACCATCATGTAGGGATGTCCAGTGCCAGAAGGACACCACGTGTCACATGGTCAGTGGGTGGCCACGGTGCATCCAGACCAAGACGTCCATCAGGAGACCCACCTGCCGCGATGTCCAGTGCTCCAAGGACAGCAGGTGCCAGATGACCGATGGGTGGCCGCAGTGTGTCCATCACCCACCCTCCTGCCAGGATGTCCAGTGCTCCAAGGACACCTCATGTCACATGGTCAGTGGGTGGCCAAGATGTGTCCAGACCAAGACGTCCATCAGGAGACCTTCCTGTGGTGACCTCCACTGTCCCCAGGGGACCCGGTGCCAGATGACCAATGGGTGGCCACAGTGTGTCCATCACCCACCCTCCTGCCACGATGTCCAGTGCTCCAAGGACACCACGTGTCACATGGTCAGTGGTCATCCCCAGTGTGTCCAGACCAAGACGTCCATCAGGAGACCTTCCTGTGGTGACCTCCACTGTCCTCAAGGGACCTGGTGCCAGATGACCAATGGGTGGCCGCAGTGCGTCCATCACACACCATCCTGTCGTGATGTCCAGTGCTCCAAGGACACCACGTGCCAGATGACCAATGGGTGGCCTCAGTGTGTCCCCAAGAGTAAGATGTCCTCAAGACCTTCCTGCGGTGACCTCCACTGTCCCCAGGGGACCCGGTGCCAGATGACCAATGGGTGGCCGCAGTGCGTCCATGACCCACCGTCCTGTCAGGACGTCCAGTGCTCCAAGGACACCACGTGTCACATGGTCAGTGGTCATCCCCAGTGCGTCCAGACCAAGACGTCCATCAGGAGACCTTCCTGCAGTGACCTCCACTGTCCCCAAGGGACCAGGTGCCAGATGACCGATGGGTGGCCGCAGTGTGTCCTTCAGCGACCATCGTGTCAGGATGTCCAGTGCCAGAAGGGGACAACGTGTCACATGGTCAGTGGGTGGCCTCAGTGCGTCCAGACCAAGACGTCCATCAGGAGACCCACCTGCCATGATGTCCATTGTCCCAAGGACACCACATGTCACATGGTCAGTGGTCATCCCCAGTGTGTCCACAACCGACCATCTTGCCAGGATGTCCAGTGCCAGAAGGACACCTCGTGTCACGTGATCGATGGATGGCCACAGTGCATCCAGACCAAGACGTCCATCAGGAGACCTTCCTGCCGTGACTTCCACTGTCCCCAAGGAACCCGGTGCCAGGTGACCGATGGGTGGCCGCAGTGCGTCCACAACTCTCCATCCTGCCAGGATGTCCACTGCCAGAAGGGGACAACGTGCCAGATGGTCAGTGGGTGGCCAAGGTGTGTCCAGACCAAGACGTCCATCAGGAGACCCACCTGCCGCGATGTCCAGTGCTCCAAGGACACCCAGTGCCAGATGACCGATGGGTGGCCGCAGTGTGTCCATCACACACCGTCCTGCCAGGATGTCCACTGTCCCAAGGACACCTCGTGTCACATGGTCAGTGGGTGGCCAAGGTGTGTCCAGACCAAGACGTCCATGAAGAGACCCACCTGCAGAGATGTCCAGTGCTCCAAGGACACCAAGTGTCACATGGTCAGTGGTCATCCCCAGTGTGTCCAGACCAAGACGTCCATCAGGAGACCTTCCTGCCATGACCTCCACTGTCCCCAAGGGACCCGGTGCCAGGTGACCGATGGGTGGCCACAGTGTGTCCATCACACACCGTCCTGCCAGGATGTCCAGTGCCAGAAGGGGACAATGTGTCACATGGTCAGTGGGTGGCCACGGTGTGTCCCAACCAAGACGTCCATCAGGAGTCCCACCTGCCGCGATGTCCAGTGTCCCCAGGACAGCAGGTTGCCAGGTGACCGCTGGGTGGCCGCGCTGTCTCCGTGTCCCTCGGCCCTGCCGGGGCCTGCGCTGCCTGCGGAGGGTCCGCGCTGTCCCCGCCCCCTCCTGCTCCCACCTCACCTGCCCGCCCGGCGGCCACCTGCCAGGTGCTGCAGGGCTGGCCCAGGTGTGTCCCCGAGGTGGCCTCGTGTGACGGCGTCCGGTGTCCACCTGGATCCACCTGCCAGATGGACGGAGCCACGCCCAGGTGTGTCCCCAGAGGTCCAACCTGCCAGGACCTCACCTGTCCACCTGGATCCACCTGCCAGATGGACGGAGCCACGCCCAGGTGTGTCCCAAAGGTCCAACCTGTGAAGATCTCACCTGTCCACCTGGATCCACCTGTAGAATGGATGGAGCCACGCCCAGGTGTTTCCCCATGGCAGTGACCTGTCAAGACCTCACCTGCCCACCTGGATCCACCTGTAGAATGGAGAAATCAACCCCCAGGTGTGTCCCCAAAGCTCCAACCTGCCAGGACCTCACCTGCCCACCTGGATCCACCTGTCAGATGGACGGAGCCACGCCCAGGTGTGTCCCCACCAAGCTGACCTGCCAGGACCTCACCTGTCCACCTGGATCCACCTGTCAGATGGACAGAACCACGCCCAGGTGTGTCCCCAAAGGTCCAACCTGCAAAGACCTCACCTGTCCACCTGGATCCACCTGTAGAATGGATGGAGCCACGCCCAGGTGTGTCCCCATCAAGCTGACCTGCCAGGACCTCACCTGTCCACCTGGATCCACCTGTCAGATGGACGGAGCCACCCCCAGGTGTGTTCCCAAAGTCCAACCTGCGAAGATCTCACCTGTCCGCCTGGAGCCACCTGTCAGATGGAGAAATCAACCCCCAGGTGTGTCCCCATGGCACTGACCTGCCAGGACCTCACCTGCCCACCTGGATCCACCTGTAGAATGGATGGAGCCACCCCCAGGTGTGTCCCCAAAGCTCCAACCTGCCAGGACCTGCCCTGCCCACCTGGATCCACCTGTGAGATGGACGGAGCCACGCCCAGGTGTGTCCCCACCAAGTCAACCTGCCAGGACCTCACCTGTCCACCTGGATCCACCTGTAGAATGGAGAAATCAACCCCCAGGTGTGTCCCCATGGCAGTGACCTGCCAGGACCTCACCTGCCCACCTGGAGCCACCTGTAGAATGGACAGAACCACCCCCAGGTGTGTCCCTGTGGCACTCACCTGCCAGGACCTCACCTGTCCACCTGGATCCACCTGTAAGATGGATGGAGCCACGCCCAGGTGTGTCCCTGTGGCACTCACCTGCCAGGACCTCACCTGCCCACCTGGATCCACCTGTAGAATGGATGGAGCCACGCCCAGGTGTGTCCCCAAAGCTCCAACCTGCCAAGACCTGACCTGCCCACCTGGATCCACCTGTAGAATGGAGAAATCAACCCCCAGGTGTGACCCCACCAAGTCAACCTGCCAGGACCTCACCTGCCCACCTGGATCCACCTGTCAGATGGATGGAGCCACCCCCAGGTGTGTCCCCGTGGCACTGACCTGCCAGGACCTCACCTGCCCACCTGGATCCACCTGTCAGATGGACAGAACCACCCCCAGGTGTGTTCCTGTGAAGTTGACCTGCCAGGACCTCACCTGCCCGCCCGGCTCCACCTGCCAGGACCTGCCCTGCCCACCTGGCCGCACCTGCCGCCCCACCTGCGCTCCGGCCCCGCCCCTGGTCTGCCACGTCCTGAGCCGGCGCCGCTTCCGCGCCTTCGACGGCCGCACCTGGCGGCTGCCGCTCACCTGCCCGCTGGTGTCGGCCTGCGGGAGCGGCTCACCTGCGCTCCAGGTGTGGCTCTCCGGCCAGGTGGGCTCCACCTTCCCGCAGGTGACCGTGGCCGGGGACGGCTTCCAGGTGGAGCTGAGGCACGGAGAGGGGACCACGGCCTGGGTGAGTGCCGCACCTGGCCCAGGTGTGCTACCTGTCCAGGTGTGCCCCTGTCCAGGTGTGTCCCTGTCCAGGTGTGTCCCTGTCCAGGTGTGTCCTGTCCAGTGTGTCCCTGTCCAGGTGTGCTCAGTCCAGGTGTAGTATTGGTTCCAGGTGTTGTCCCTGTCCAGGTGTGCTCAGTCCAGGTGTGTCCCTGTCCAGGTGTGTTCCTGTCCAGGTGTGCTCTGTCCAGGTGTGTTCCTGTCCAGGTGTGTCCCTGTCCAGGTGTGTTCCTGTCCAGGTGTGTCCCTGTCCAGGTGTGCTACCTGTCCAGGGGTGCTCTGTCCAGGTGTAGTATTGGTTCCAGGTGTGTCTCTGTCCAGGTGTAATACTTGGCCCAGGTGTGACACCTGTCCCAGGTGTGTCCCTGTCCAGATGTAATACTTGGCCCAGGTGTGCTCTGTTACAGGTGTGTCCCTGTCCAGGTGTGACACCTGTCCCAGGTGTGTCCCTGTCCAGATGTAATACTTGGCCCAGGTGTGCTCTGTTACAGGTGTGTCCCTGTCCAGGTGTGACACCTGTCCCAGGTGTGTCCCTGTCCAGATGTAATACTTGGCCCAGGTGTGCTCTGTTACAGGTGTGTCCCTGTCCAGGTGTGGACACCTGTCCAGGTGTGCTCTGTCCAGGTGTGACACCCTGTCCAGGTGTGCTCTGTCCAGGTGTGTCCCTGTCCAGGTGTGCTCTGTCCAGGTGTAGTATTTGTCCCAGGTGTGCTCTGTTACAGGTGTGTCTCTGTCCAGGTGTGTCCCTGTCCAGGTATGACACCTGTCCAGGTGTGTCTCTGTCCAGGTGTGTCTCTGTCCCAGGTATGACACCTGTCCCAGGTGTGTCCCTGTCCAGGTGTGTCCCTGTCCAGGTGTGTCTCTGTCCCAGGTATGGACACCTGTCCCAGGTGTGACACCTGTCCAGGTGTGTCTCTGTCCAGGTGTGTCCCTGTCCAGGTATGACACCTGTCCTAGCTGTGATACCTGTCCAGGTGTGTCTCTGTCCAGATGTGTCACCTGTCCCAGGTGTGCTACCTGTCCTAGGTGTAATACCTGTCCTGGTGTGTCCATGTCCAGGTGTGTCTCTGTCCCAGGTATGACACCTGTCCCAGGTGTGACACCTGTCCAGGTGTGTCTCTGTCCCAGGTATGTCTGTCCGCAGGTGTCTCTCACCTGTCCAGGTGTCTCTCACCTGTCCGCAGGTGTCTCTCACCTGACCAGGTGTCTCTCACCTGTCCGCAGGTGTCCGGCCGCCCCGTGCGCCTCCCAGCGGCCGTGGCCGGGGGCCAGGTGCGGCTGCGGCGCCGGGGGGGGCAGCGCCAGGTGCTGCTCACCTGGGCGGGGCTGCAGGTGAGCCTGGCAGGTGACGGCGCCGTCACCGTCACCGCGGCCACCGCCGCCGCCAGGGGGCTCTGCGGGGCCTGCGCCGGGCAGCGCACCTGTGCGACAGGTGAGTGCTGGGGGGGGGCACCTTGGGGACAGGTGAGTGCTGGGGGGGGGGCACCTGTGCGACAGGTGAGTGCTGGGGGGGGCACAGGTGAGGGGGTGGGGCTCAGATGAGTCCCAGGTGTCCCCAGGTGTGTGTGGGAGGTCCCAGGTGCCCCCAGGTGTGTCTCAGGTGTGTCCCAGGTATCCCCAGGTGTGTCCCAGCCCCCCCAGATGTGTCCCAGGTGCCCCCAGGTGTGTCCCAGGTGTCCCCAGATGTCTCCCCAGGTGTGTCCCCAGGTGCGTCCCAAGTGCCCCCAGATGTCCCCAGGTGTGTCTCAGGTGCGTCCCAGGTATCCCCAGGTGTCCCCAGGTGTGTCCCAGGTGGCCTCAGCTGTCCCCAGGTGTGTCCCAGCCCCCCCAGGTGTGCCCCCAGGTGTGTCCCAGGTGTCCCCAGATGTCCCCCCAGGTGTCCCCAGGTGTGTGTGGGAGGTCCCAGGTGTCCCCAGGTGCCCCCAGGTGTGTCCCAGGTATCTCCAGGTGCCCCCAGACGTCCCCCCAGGTGTCCCCAGGTGTGGTCTGGGAGGTCCCAAGGTGTGTCCCAGGTGTGCCCCCAGGTGTCCCCAGGTGTGTCCCAGCCCCCCCAGGTGTGTCTCAGCCCCCCCAGGTGACCCCAGGTGTGCCCCCCTCACCTGTAGGGGAGGATCCCGGACACGCCCCCCTCCCCCCCCCTGCTGTGTCCGGGCCCCTCCCCCAACCCCTCCCCCCTCTCTCTCTCTCCCCTCCCCCCTCTCAGCCCCTCCCCCCCGCCCCTCCCCCTCCCCCTCCCCAGGTACCTGTTGGCTCCGCCCCCGCAGCTTCCGCACCTTCGACGGCGCGGGGGGCGCGGGGGGGGCGGGGCTGCCCCTCCCCCCTCCTGCTGGCCCGCACCTGCGCCCCTCCCCCACCCCCCGCCGGGGGCGCCCCTCCCCCCCCGCCCCCGCTGGAGGTGGCGCTGGGGGGGGAGGGGGCGGTGACGGTGACGCTGGGAGCGCGCAGGTGGCACCTGAGGGGGGGGCGCGCACAGGTGAGCGGGGGGGGGAGGGGCGGGGGGGAGGGGGAGGAGGAAGAGGAGAAAGAGGAGGAGGAGGAAGAGGAGGAGGAGGAGGAGGAGGAAGAGGAGGAGGAAGAGAAGGAGGAGGAAGAGGAGGAGGAGAGGAGGAGGAGGAAGAGGAGGAGGAGGAGGAGGAGAGGAGGAGGAGGAGGAGGAGGAGAGGAGGAGGAAGGAGGAGGAGGAGGAGGAAGAGGAGGAGGAGGAGGAGGAGAGGAGGAAGAGGAGGAGGAGGAGGAGGAGGAGGAGGAAGAGGAGGAGGAGGAAGAGGAGGAGGAGGAGGAGGAGGAAGAGGAGGAGGAGGAGGAGGAAGAGGAGGAGGAGGAGGAGGAGGAGGAGGAGGAAGAGGAGGAGGAGGAGGAGGAGGAAGAGGAGGAGAGGAGGAGGAGGAAGAGGAGGAGGAGGAGGAGGAGGAAGAGGAGGAGGAGGAGGAGGAAGAGGAGGAGGAGGAGGAGGAGGAGGAAGAGGAGGAGGAGGAGGAAGAGGAGGAGGAGGAGGAGGAAGAGGAGGAAGAGGAGGAGGAGGAAGAGGAGGAGGAGGAGGAGGAGGAGGAGGAGGAAGAGGAGGAGGAGGAGGAAGAGGAGGAGGAGGAGGAGGAAGAGGAGGAAGAGGAGGAGGAGGAAGAGGAGGAGGAGGAGGAGGAGGAGGAGGAGGAAGAGGAGGAAGAGGAGGAGGAGGAAGAGGAGGAGGAAGAGGAGGAGGAGGGGGAGGAGGAGGAGGAGGAAGAGGAGGAGGAAGAGGAGGAAGAGGAGGAGGAGGAAGAGGAGGAGGAGGAAGAGGAGGAGGAAGATGAAGGTTGGATGGAGAAGGTTGGATGATGACGGTGATGAAGATGATGATGATGATGGATGGACCAGGTGGGATGAATGATGATGATGATTGATGATGACAACGAAGAATGATGGAGATGATGGATGAAGGATGGATGGAGAAGGTTGGGTGATGGATGATGATGATGATGGATGAAGAACCATGGATGATGATGGAGAAGGTTGATGATGATGATGATGGATGAAGGATGGATGGAGAAGGTTGGGTGATGGATGATGATGATGATGATGATGATGGATGAAGAACCATGGATGATGATGGAGAAGGTTGATGATGATGATGATGGATGAAGAACGGATGGAGAAGGTTGACTGAAGGATGATGATGAGGATGATGGATGAAGGTTGATGATGATGATGGATGAAGGATGGATGGAGAAGGTTGATGATGATGACAATGGAGATGATGATGATGGATGAAGAACCATGGATGATGATGATGATGGATGAAGGATGGAGAAGGTTGATGATGATGATGATGGATGAAGAACGGATGGAGAAGGTTGACTGATGGATGATGATGATGATGATGGATGAAGAACGGATGGATGGAGGTTGACTGAAAGATGAAAATGATGATGATGGAGAAGGATGATGATGGATGAAGGATGGATGGAGAAGGTTGACTGAAGGATGAAGATGATGATGGATGAAGGATGGAGAAGGTTGACTGATGGATGATGATGATGATGATGGAGATGATGATGATGAATGAAGGATGGAGAAGGTTGATGATGACGATGGAGATGACGATGATGACGATGGAGATGATGACGATGATGATGATGATGGATGAAGAACCATGGATGATGATGATGATGGATGAAGGATGGATGGAGAAGGTTGACTGATGGATGATAATGATGGAGATGATGGAGATGATGGTGATGATGATGATGATGATGGATGAAGAACCATGGATGATGATGATGATGGAGAAGGTTGAAGATGATGACGATGATGATGGAGATGATGATGGAGGAAGGATGGAGGTGGTTGATGATGATGATGATGGATGAAGAACCACGGATGATGATGGAGAAGGTTGATGATGATGACGATGGATGAAGAATGGATGGAGAAGGTTGACTGATGGATGACGATGATGATGATGGTGACGATGACGATGATGACGATGATGATGAAGATGCCACCGTCCCTCCCCCAGCTGGACGGCGCCGCGCTCCCGCTGCCCTTCTGCCTCCCGGACGGCTCCGCCTGCCTGGGCCCCGCCCCCGGCCACGCCCTGCTCCTGCTGACCCCTGACCTGCGCGTGGCCACCAGCCCCGGGGACCTCCTGGAGGTCACCGTGTCCCCCCGGCTCCGCAACCGCACCTGCGGCCTCTGCGGGGACTTCGACGGCAACGCCGGCAACGACCTCGGCCACACCGGGAGTGACCTCGGCCACACCGGGAGTGACCGCGGGGACACCGGGAGTGACCGCGGGGACACCGGGAGTGACCACAAGGACATCAGGAGGTGTCCCCAGGGACGCTGCCGTGAGTGGGACGTGGGACGGGGACACGGGGTGGGGACAGCCGGGGCCGTCCTGGGGCCGTCCAGCGCCTTGGTGGGTCCTCTGTGACCTTCTCATGTCCATCCTTGACCTCTGTGTCCATCCTTGACTCCTCCTTGTGTCCTTGACCTCCACGTGTCCATCCTTGACCTCTCCATGTGTCCTTGACCTCCTCATGTCCATCCTTGACCTTCTCGTGTCCATCCTTGACTCCTCCTTGTGTCCATCTGTGACCTCCTTGTGTCCATCCATGGCCCCTCCACGTGTCCATGATCTCCCCGTGTCCATCCTTGACCCCTCCCCGTGTCCATCCATGGCCCCTCCATGTGTCCATCACCTTCCCCATGACCGTGACGGGTCCATCCATGACCTTCTCCATCCCTGTGTCCATCCGTGGCCTTTGTGTCCATCCCTGACCTCTGTGTGTCCATCTCCGTGTCCATCCATGACCTCCCAGTGTCCACCCGTGACCCTGCCGTGTCCATCCGTGACCCACCCCGTGTCCACTCATAGCCGGTGTCCATCCATGACCTTCTCATGGCCACCCCAGTGTCCATCCATGACCTTTGTGTCCACCTGTGACCTTTGTGTCCATCCATGTTTGTGTCCGTGACCTCCCCGTCTCCATCCCTGACCTCCATGTCCACCCCAGTGTCCACCCACGACCTTTGTGTCCACCAATGACCTCCCTGTGTCCATCCATGATCTTCTCATGTCCACCCATGACACCCCAGTGTCCATCCCCGACCTCTGTGTCCACCTCTGTGTCCATCCATGACCTTTGTGTCCATCCATGACCTTTGTGTCCATCCATGACCTTCTGATGTCCACCCGTGACCTCCCCACATCCATCCCCGACCTTTGTGTCCACCAATGACCTCCCAGTGTCCATCCATGACCTCCATGTCCACTTCAGTGTCCATCCATGACCTCCATGTCCACCTGTGTCCATCCATGACTTCTGTGTCCACCCCAGTGTCCATCCATGACCTCCATGTCCACCTCTGTGTCCATCCATGACCTCAGTGTCCATCCATGACCTCCATGTCCACTTCAGTGTCCATCCACACCCTCCCCATGTCCATCCCTGACCTCCGTGTCCACCCCTGACCTCCCGGTGACCTCCTGGTGTCCCCACAGCCGCCCGCTGTCCCCCGGCCGCCGCCCCTCGGCCCCCCCGGGACCTCCACACAGGTGAGGGGACAGCGGGGGAGGGGAGGAAGGTGACGATGATGATGGGGGTGGAGAGGGGATGGGACGGAGAAAATGGCGGCGGGATGGAGATGAGGATGATGATGACGAAGGTGGGATGAAGATGATGATGATGAAGATGGGACGATGATGATGAAGGTGGTGGTGGGACAATGATGATGAAGGTGGGATGAAGATGATGATGATGAAGATGGGATGATGATGATGATGATGATGGTGGGCTAAAGATGATGACGATGGTGGGATGGTGACGATAGTGGGATGAAGATGATGGTGGGATGATGATGATGATGAAGGTGGTGGTGGGACAATGATGATGAAGATGGGATGAAGATGATGATGAAGATGATGGGATGATGATGATGAAGGTGGGATGATGATGATGATGAAGGTGGGATGATGACGATGATGGTGGTGGGACGATGATGATGGTGGGATGATGATGATGATGAAGGTGGTGGTGGGACAATGATGAAGGTGGGATGATGATAATGATGATGAAGGTGGGATGATGATGATGAAGGTGGGATGATGACAATGAAAATGGTGGTGGGACGATGATGAGAAGATGATGGTGAGATGATGATGATGATGAAGGTGGGATGATGATGATGATGATGATGAAGGTGGGATGATGATGATGAAGGTGGGATGATGATGATGAAGATGATGGTGGGATGATGACGATGATGGTGGTGGGACGATGATGATGGTGGGATGAAAATGAAGATGGGATGATGATGATGATGATGAAGGTGGTGGTGGGACAATGATGATGGTGGGATGATGATGATGATGATGAAGGTGGGATGATGATGATGATGAAGATGATGGTGGGATGATGACAATGATGGTGGTGGGACGATGATGATGGTGGGATGAAAATGAAGATGGGATGATGATGATGATGATGATGATGAAGGTGGGATGATGATGACGGTGGGATGATGACAATGAAAATGGTGGTGGGATGATGGTGAGAAGATGATGGTGAGATGATGATGATGATGAAGGTGGGATGATGATGATGGGATGACGATGGGATGAAGGTGTTGGGATGGGAAGAAGATGATGATGGGATGATGATGGTGGGATGAAGATGAGGATGGGATGATGATGATGATGATGGGATGAAGATGGTGCTGGAATGAAGATGATGATGATGGGATAGAGATGGGGATAATGACAACGACGATGATGATGATAACGGGATGATGATGGGATGAAGATGGGGATGGTGATAATGATGGGATGAAGATGGGGATGAAGATGATGGGACGAAGGTGATGGGTTGATGATGATGATGATGGGATGAAGATGAGGATGATGGGATGATGGTGATGGGATGATGAAGATGATGATGATGGAATGAAGATGAGGATGAAGATGATGATGGGATGAAGGTGGGGATGATGATGGTGGGATGAAAGCGGGGATGATGATGATGGGATGATGATGATGGAATGAAGATGAGGATGATGGGATGAAGATGATGATGATGATGGGATAAAGGTGGGGATGATGATGATGGGATGAAGGTGAGGATGATGATGATGGGGTGATGATGATGATGATGGGATGAAGATGATGATGATGGGATGACGATGATGGGATGAAGGTGGGGATGATGATGATGGGATGAAGATGATAATGGAATGAGGATAAAGATGATGATGATGGGATGAAGGTGGGGATGAAGATGGGGATGATGGGATGATGGTGATGGGATGACGAAGATGATGATGATGGAATGAAGATGATGATGATGGGATGACGATGATGGGATGAAGGTGGGGATGACGATGATGGGATGAAGATGATGATGGAATGAAGATGATGATGATGGGATGACGATGATGGGATGAAGGTGGGGATGACGATGATGGGATGAAGATGATGATGGAATGAGGATAAAGATGATGATGATGGAATGAAAGTGGGGATGATGATGATGGTGGGATGAACATGGTGATGATGATGGGATGAAGATGGGGACGATGATGGTGGGGATGATGATAATGGGATGATGGTGATGATGATGATGATGGGATGAAGACGATGATGGTGATGGGATGATGATGATGATGACGATGACGACGATGATGGGACGAAGGCGCCGCCAATCACGCCCCAGAGTGACCCCGCCCCTTGTTCCCCACCCCCAATCCAGGTCGCCTGCTGGAACCACTGGGAGCACTGGGAGGACCCCTCGGAGCACCACTGGGAGCACTGGGAGCACTGGGAGGGCCACTGGGAGGACTGGGAGGACTGGGAGGACTGGGAGGGCCACTGGGAGCACTGGGGGGGCCACTGGGAGGGCCACTGGGAGGGCCACTGGGAGCACTGGGGGGGCCACTGGGAGCACTGGGAGGAGCCCTGGGGGGGCCACTGGGAGGACTGGGAGGAGCCCTGGGGGGGCCACTGGGAGCCCTGGGAGCTCCGGTGGCCCCCGGGGCCCTGCTGGGGCTGCCCCTGGGGCCGTGAGCGCGGCCGGGGGGACAATAAAGGCACCGGTGTCACCTGGGGGGTCACTGGTGTTACTGGGAGGGACTGGGAGAGACTGGGAGGGAACTGGGAGGGACTGGGAGGGAACTGGGAGAGACTGGGAGGGACTGGGATGGACTGGGAGGGACTGGGAGGGAACTGGGAGGGAACTGGGAGGGAACTGGGAGGGACTGGGAGGGACTGGGATGGACTGGGAGGGGACTGGGAGGGACTGGGAGGGAACTGGGAGGGAACTGGGAGGGACTGGGAGGGACTGGGAGGGACTGGGAGGGGCTGGGAGGGAACTGGGAGGGACTGGGAGGGACTGGGAGGGAACTGGGAGGGACTGGGAGGGAACTGGGAGGGAACTGGGAGGGACTGGGAGGGGTCACAGGTGTGGGGACACCAGGTCTACCCATTGAATTCTATGGGGGGTGACATTGGGGGGGTCCCAGGTGACACTGGGGGGTCTCAGGTGACATTGGGGGGTCCCAGGTGACACTGGGGGGGTCCCAGGTGACACTGGGGGGTCCCAGGTGACATTGGGGGGTCCCAGGTGACACTGGGGGGGGTCCCAGGTGACACCAGGGGGGGCCCCAGGTGACACTGGGGGGGTCCCAGGTGACATTTTTGGCTCCCAGGTGACACCGGGGGGGTCCCCAAGGTCCCCAAAATGTCCCCAAACGTCCCCAGGCCCAGTTTTTAACCCTTTATTGGCGCTGCCACCGCGCGTCCCCTCCCCCGCCGCGTCACCGCGGTGTCACCTCCCCCCTGTGACGTCACCGATGACGTCACTGATGATGATGATGATGTCACCGGCGATGACGTCATCAGGGCCGGGTGGGGGAGGGGCGGCTCAGATCTTGCCGGGGAAGGTCCCCTCCTCGCGCGCCTCGTCCCACGTGGTCACCTGGGGGGGACAGGGAGGGACCTTGGGGACACACCTGGGGCTGACACACCTGGGTACACACACACACCTGGGAGGGGCACACCTGGGAGTGACAGACACACCTGGGTACACACACACACCTGGGTACACACACACCTGGGGCTGACACACCTGGGAGGGACACACCTGGGAGGGACACACCTGGGACTGACACACCTGGGAGTGACACACCTGGGACACACACACCTGGGAGTGACACACCTGGGAGTGACACACCTGGGTACACACACACACCTGGGCACACACACACACCTGGGAGTGACACACCTGGGGCTGACACACCTGGGAGTGACACACCTGGGTACACACACACACCTGGGGACACACACACACCTGGGAGTGACACACCTGGGAGGGACACACCTGGGAGTGACACACCTGGGGCTGACACACCTGGGTACACACACACACCTGGGACTGACACAACTGGGAGTGACACACCTGGGGCTGACACACCTGGGTACACACACACACCTGGGTACACACACACACCTGGGAGTGACACACCTGGGGCTGACACACCTGGGAATGACACACCTGGGGGGACACACCTGGGAGTGACACACCTGGGGACACACACTTGGGACTGACACACCTGGGGCACACCTGGGAGTGACACACCTGGGGACACACACTTGGGACTGACACACCTGGGGCACACCTGGGAGTGACACACCTGGGGACACACACTTGGGACTGACACACCTGGGGCACACCTGGGAGTGACACACCTGTGACACACACACACACCTGTGACACACACACACCTGTGCACACCTGTCTCACACTCACCCAGGCGGTCGGACATAGCGATTTGTACACCCGGTAGTACCACTGGGGACACACCTGTGACACACACACACCTGTGCACACACACACACCTGTGACACACACACACACACACACACACCTGTGACACACACACCTGTGCACACTCACCCAGGCCGTGGGACACAGCGATTTGTACACCCGGTAGTACCACTGGGGACACACCTGTGACACACACACACACACACCTGTTGCACACCTGTCTCACACTCACCCAGGCGGTCGGACACAGGGATTTGTACACCCGGTAGTACCACTGGGGACACACCTGTGACACACACACACACCTGTGCACACACACACACCTGTGACACACACACACACACACACACACACCTGTTGCACACCTGTTGCACACCTGTGCACACTCACCCAGGCGGTCGGACACAGGGATTTGTACACCCGGTAGTACCACTGGCAGGGACACACCTGTGCACACACACACACACACCTGTCTCACACACACCTGTGCACACCTGTGCACACCTGTCTCACACTCACCCAGGCGGTCGGACACAGGGATTTGTACACCCGGTAGTACCACTGGCAGGGGCCGGCGTCGGCGCCGCGGGCGGCCATGGCGCGCTGGCAGCGCTGGAAGTCTGGGGACACAGAGGGGACACTGAGGGGACACTGAGGGGACACCCAGGGGACATTGGGGACACCCAAGGGACACCCAGGGGACACTCAGGGGACATTGGGGACACCCAGGGGACACTCAGGGGACATTGGGGACACTGAGGGGACACCCAGGGGACACCCAGGGGACACTCAGGGGACACCCAGAGGGGACATTGGGGACACCCAGGGGACACCCAGGGGACACTGGGGACACCCAGGGGACACCCAGGGGACACTCAGGGGACATTGGGGACACCCAGGTGACACCCAGGTGACACTGGGGACACCCAAGGGACACCCAGGGGACATTGGGGACACTCAAGGGACACCCAGGTGACACTGGGGACACAGAGGTGACACTGGGGGCACCCAGAGGACACTCAGGGGACACTGAGGGGACACCCAGTGGACAGTGGGGACAGCCAGGGGACATTGGGGACACCCAGGGGACACCCAGGGGACACCCAGGAGACATTGGGGGCACCCAGGTGACACCCAGGGGACACTCAGGTGACACTGGGGACACCCAGGGGATACCCAGGGGACACCCAGGGGACATTGGGGACACCCAGGGGACACCCAGGGGACATTGGGGACACCCAGGGGACACAGAGCTGACACAGGTGACACTGGGGACACCCAGAGGACACCCAAGGGACACCCAGGGGACATTGGGGACACCCAGGGGACACTCAGGTGACATTGGGGGCACCCAGGGGACATTGGGGACACCCAGGGGACACCCAGGGGAAACCCAGGGGTCACCCAGGGGACACAGAGGGGACACCCAGGTGACATTGGGGGCACCCAGGGGACAGCCAGGGGACACCCAGGGGACACTCAGGGGACACTGAGGGGACACCCAGGTGACACTGGGGACACCCAAGGGACATTCGGGACACCCAGGGGACACTCAGGGGACATTGGGGACACCCAGGGGACACCCAGGGGACATTGGGGGCACCCAGGGAACACCCAGGGGACACTCAGAGGACACCCAGGGGATACCCAGGGGACATTGGGGGCACCCAGGTGACACAGAGCTGACACAGGTGACACTGGGGACACCCAGGGGACACCCAGGGGACACCCAAGGGACACAGAGGGGACACCCAGAGGACACCCAAGGGACACCCAGGGGACATTGGGAACACCCAGGGGACACTCAGGGGACACCCAGAAGACACCCAAGGGACACCCAGGGGACACTGGGGACACCCAGGGGACATTGGGGGCACCCAGGGGACACCCAGGGGACACTGGGGACACCCAGGGGACATTGGGGACACCCAGGGGACACCCAGGGGACATTGGGGACACCCAGGGGACACTGGGGACAAGGGGAGGACAAAATGGACGCCGGGTCTGCCCCGCCTCCATCAGGGACCAAAAAACCCCCAAATTTTGGGGTTTTTTTTGGGATTTTTGGGGGCATTTTGGGGTTTTTCGGGGTGCCCAGGTGAGTTTTTGGGGTGCCCAGGGGAGTTTTGGGCTCCCCCAGGTGAATTTTGGGCCAATTTTGGGAAGATTTGGGGGCTGCCAGGTGTCGGGACATCAGATCTACCCCCCCAAACTTTGGGGTTTTTTGGGTTTTTTTGGGGGGGATTTTGGGGTTTTTTGTGGGGATTTTGGGGTTTTTCAGGGCGCCCAGGTGAATTTCGGGGTGCCCAGGGGAGTTTTGGGCTCCCCCAGGTGAGTTTTGGGCCAATTTTGGGAAGATTTGGGGGCTGCCAGGTGTGGGGACATCAGGTCTACCCTGGAAAAAAACCCCAAACTTTGGCTTTTTTGGGGCGATTTTGGGGCGATTTTGGGGTTTTTTTGTGGGGATTTTGGGGTTTTTCGGGGCGCCCAGGTGAATTTCGGGGTGCCCAGGTGAGTTTTCAGGTGCCCAGGTGCGTTTTTGGGGTGCGCAGGTGAATTTTGGGGGGGTTCCAGGTGCCTGACCCAGGTACTGCGTCTACCCCAGAAAAACCCCCAAACTTTGGCTTTTTTGGGTTTTTTTGGGGCGGATTTTGGGGTTTTTTGTGGGGATTTTGGGGTTTTTCGGGGCGCCCAGGTGAATTTCGGGGTGCCCAGGTGCATTTTTGGGGTGCCCAGGTGAGTTTTTGGGGGGGTTCCAGGTGCCTCACCCAGGTACTGAGACATCAGGTCTACCCCAGAAAAAAACCCCAAACTTTGGTTTTTTGGCGATTTTTTTGGGTCATTTTGGGGATTTTTTGGATGATTTTGGGGTTTTTTGGGGTGCCCAGGTGAATTTTGGGCTCCCCCAGGTGAGTTTCGGGCCAATTTTGGGAAGATTTGGGGGCTGCCAGGTGTGGGGACATTAGGTCTACCCTGGAAAAAAACCCCAAACTTTGGCTTTTTTGGGGCGATTTTGGGGGATTTTGGGGTTTTTCGGGGGGATTTTGGGGTTTTTCGGGGCGCCCAGGTGAATTCTGGGGTGCCCAGGTGCGTTTTCAGGTGCCCAGGTGCGTTTTGGGGGTGCCCAGGTGCCTGACCCAGGTAGTTCTGCCAGCAGTTGCGGGTCTGGTTCTGGTTGGGGAAGCGGCTGTCGAACGGCGCCGTCTTGTACCGAGCCAGCTTGGCCTTGATGTCCTCAGCCATGGCTAATTAGCCTAATTAGAGACCTTAATTAGCACCCCGGCTCCTTAACCGACCCCCTGGAGTACCTTAATTACCGGTCTGGTTTGATTAATTAAGCTTACAAAGCGTTAATTGGTGGATTAAAGGAGGGGGAGTGAGGATTTTCTGGCGCCTCCTGGGGGAGTTTGGAGCTTAATTAGCGATTAATTAATGAGGGTAATTAACAGTTAATTAATTAGAATTATTAGCAAGTAATTAATTAGGAGGATTAGCAGGTGATCAGCTAGCTGGACCGCTAATTAGCGCGTAGTTAATTAGTTATCAATCCAATTAGCTCGGGGATTTTCTGGTGCCTCGTGAGGGGATTTGTTAATAACTTGGGATAATTAACAGTTGGTTAATGAGGATAATTAGCTGTTAATTAATTAGGATGATTAGCAGGTAATTAATTAGGAGGATTAGCAAGTAATCAGGTAGCTGGACAGCTAATTAATACCTGGTTAATTAGTTATCGATCTAATTAGCTTGGGGATTTTCAGGAATCTCCTGGGGGGGTTGTTAATTAGTTGGGGTAATTAGCAGTTAGTTAACGAGGATAATTACCAGTTAATCGATTAGGATGATTAGCAGGTAATTAATTAGGGTGATTAGCAGGTAATTAGCTAACTGGACAACTGATTAGTGCCCGGTTAATTGGTTATCAATCTAATTAGCTTGGGGGTTTTCAGGCGCCTTGTGAGGGGATTTGTTAATTACTTGGAATAATTAAGAGCTAGTTAATGAGGATAATTACCAGTTAATCGATTAGGATGATTAGCAGGTAATTAATTAGGGAGATTAGCAGGTAATTAGCTAACTGGACAACTGATTAGTGCCCGGTTAATTGGTTATCAATCTAATTGGCTCGGGGATTTTCAGGCATCTCCTGGGGGGGGGTTGTTAATCGGGATAATTAGCAGGTAGTTAATGAAGATAATTAGTTAATTGATTAGGGTGATTACCAAGTAATTAATTAGGAGGATTAGCAGGTAATCAGCCAGCTAGACAAACAATTACTGCTTGGTTAATTAGTTATCAATCTAATTAGCTCGGGGGTTTTCTGGCGCCTCCTGAGGGGGCGGTTTGTTGATGAATCGGGATAATTAGCAATTCGTTAATGAGGGCAATTAGCAGTTAATTGATGAGGATGATTAGCAGGTAATTAATTAGCTAATCAATGAATTAGACCAGTTCAAACCAGCGCAAACCAGTTCAAACCAGTGAATCCCAGTTCCCTCCCAGTGCCCTCCCAGTCCATCCCAGTAACGCCCCCAGTCCCTCCCAGTTCAAACCAGTAACATCCCAGTAACCCCCCGGTCGCTCCCAGTTCCCCCCAGTTCATCCCAGTAACCCCTCCCAGTGCTCCCAGTTCAAACCAGTAACCCCCCACACCCCTCCCAGTAACGCCCCACACCCCTCCCAGTCCCTCCCAGTCCATCCCAGTCCATCCCAGTCCATCCCAGTTCAAACCAGTCCCTCCCAGTCCATCCCAGTCCATCCCAGTTCAAACCAGTCCCTCCCAGTCCATCCCAGTCCATCCCAGTTCAAACCAGTCCCTCCCAGTTCATCCCAGTTCATCCCAGTCCATCCCAGTCCCTCCCAGTTCCCTCCCAGTTCATCCCAGTTCATCCCAGTTCCCCCCAGTGAGGCCTACCCCGCCCTCAGCGCCCCCCCCCCACCCTCCCAGTCCCTCCCAGTCCCTCCCAGTCGCTCCCAGTTGCCCCCAGTAGCTCCCAGTTGCCCCCCAGTCCCCTCCCAGTTGCCTCCCAGTAGCTCCCAGTCCCTCCCAGTCCCTCCCAGTCCCTCCCAGTACGTCCCAGTCCTCAAAGTCACTTTCACCGCCGCGCTCGCCGCTCGCCGGAACCAACGAGTGACTCCCGGAAAGCGCCGGAAGGTCGACGGAAGTGACGTCACTAAAGAGCACAGAGAGCTCCGCTTCAGGCCGGAGCGCCTCACCCCGGAGGAAAAATGGCGGCGGCACCGACCCGCCGCGTGCCCCGGAGTTCGCCGGGAATGCCCCGAAATGGCGGGAAAACGCCTCGAAACGGCGCGAAAACGCCGCGAGTCGCCAAAAAGTTCCCGCCGGAGCCCCAAATCGGCGGCGTTTCACCCCCAAATCCCCGTTTCTTACCCGCGAACCCCCTCAGGAGCCTCCCCGGGGCGCTCTGAGGGAACTTCCGGTCGGGAGGGGGCGGGGTCACGGCGGCGGGGTGGGGATGGCGCATGCGCGGGAGGGGAGATGGAAAGGGCGGGGCTTGTGGCGTCACTTCCGGTTCCGGCAGAGGCGCGCGAGCCCCGCGTGGAGAGAGCGGCGCGATGAGGCCGGGTGGGAACTGGGACAAACTGGGATGGACTGGGAGGGACTGGGATGGACTGGGAGAGACTGGGACAAACTGGGACAAACTGGGAGGGACTGGGAGGGACTGGGAGCGACTGGGATGGACTGGGAGGAACTGGGATGGACTGGGAGGGACTGGGAGGGTACTGGGAGGGAACTGGGAGGGATTCTGGGGTAACTGGGATATACTGGGATGGACTGGGAGAGGTTTGGGGGGGAACTGGGATGGAACTGGGACAAACTGGGATGGGACTGGGAGGGAAGTGGGTTGTACTGGGGCAAACTGGGAGGGACTGGGATATACTGGGTTATACTGGGATGAACTGGGAGGGATTCTGGGGTAACTGGGATATACTGGGATGGACTGGGAGAGGTTTGCGGGGGGAACTGGGATGGGACTGGGATGGACTGGGGGGCACTGGGTTATACTGGGAGGGAACTGGGAGGGACTGGGAGGGACTGGGAGGGACTGGGATGGACCTGGGACAAACTGGGATGGAACTGGGAGGGAACTGGGTTGTACTGGGATCAACTGGGAGGGGTTTGGGGGTAACTGGTTTATACTGGGAGGGACTGGGAGAGGTTCGGGGGGGTAACTGGGATGAACTGGGATGGAACTGGGAGGGAACTGGGAGGGATTCTGGGGTAACTGGGATATACTGGGATGGCACTGGGGTGTACTGGGATGGACTGGGAGAGGTTTGGGGGGGAACTGGGATGGGACTGGGGCAGACTGGGGGGCACTGGGATGAACTGGGATGGGACTGGGAAGGATTTGGGGGGCACTGGGATGTACTGGGATATACTGGGATGGACTGGGGTGAGCTGGGAGGGAACTGGGAGGGATTTGGGGGTAACTGGGATATACTGGGAGGGAACTGGGAGAGGAGTTGGAGCCAAACTGGGAGCACTGGGAGCCCCCAGGGCCTCTCCCAGTCCATCCCAGTTCCATCCCAGTCCATCCCAGTTCCATCCCAGTCCCATCCCAGTCCATCCCAGTCCATCCCAGTATATCCCAGTCTGACCAGTTTCCCCGCAGGTTTCAGCCCCCGGGGGGGACGCGGCGGCTTCCGGGGCCGAGGTGAGTCCCAGTATAAACCAGTATGGACCAGTATGGACCAGTATGGACCAGTCACCCCCTGCTCCCCTCCCAGTCACCCCCTGTTCCCTTCCCAGTAACAACCAGTAGCTCCCAGTAAGGCCAGCCCTGCCCGTACTGGGAGCCCCGGTGCCCTCCCAGTGCCTCCCAGTATAAACCAGTTCCCTTCCCAGTCCATCCCAGTACAAACCAGTAACCCCAGTTCCCCTCCCAGTGTCCCCAGTTGCCCTCCCAGTACGAACCAGTACAAACCAGTAAGCCCAAACCCCTTTCCAGTTCATCCCAGTGACCCCAGTTCCCCTCCCAGTCCCTCCCAGTCCATCCCAGTAACCCCAGTACCCCTCCCCCTCCATCCCAGTTACCTCCCAGTCCCTCCCAGTCTATCCCAGTACAAACCAGTACCCCCAGTTCCCCTCCCAGTTCCCCTCCCAGTCCATCCCAGTATCCCCAGTTCCCCTCCCAGTCCATCCCAGTAACCCCAGTTCCCTCCCAGTCCCTCCCAGTCCATCCCAGTATCCCCAGTTCCCCTCCCAGTCCCTCCCAGTATAACCCAGTAACCCCAGTTCCCCTCCCAGTCCATCCCAGTACCCCCAGTTCCCCTCCCAGTCCCTCCCAGTATAACCCAGTGTCCCCAGTTCCCTCCCAGTCCCTCCCAGTCCATCCCAGTAACCCCAGTTCCCCTCCCAGTCCATCCCAGTAACCCCAGTTTCCCCCCTGCAGGTTCCGGTTTCCCGCCCCGCGGAGGGGGCGTGTCCCGCGGAGGGGGCGGAGCCAGAGGCGGAGGGGGCGGAGCCCGAGGCGGCCCCAGGGGGCGTGGCCGAGGCCGAGGGGGCGGGGCCAGGGGCGGGGCCCGCGGCGGCTTCAAAGGCGGGAAAAAAGTGACGGTGGAGCCGCACCGGCATGAGGGTAACTGGGGATACTGGTTTATACTGGGAGGGACTGGGAGGGGAACTGGGGAGACTGGGAGGGACTGGGAGGGACTGGGAGGGGAACTGGAGATACTGGGAGGGGAACTGAGGATACTGGTTTATACTGGGAGGGACTGGGAGGGGAACTGGGGATACTGGGAGGGGAACTGGGGATACTGGGATGGACTGGGGGGGAACTGGGAGGGGAACTGGGGATACTGGTCTATACTGGGAGGGACTGGGAGGGAACTGGGAGGGACTGGGAGGGGGACTGGGAGGGAACTGGGAGGGACTGGGAGGGGAGCTGGGGATACTGGTTTGTACTGGGAGGGACTGGGAGGGGCCTGTGGCTCCCAGGTGTGTCAGGTGTCCCCAGGTGTGCCCACGTGCGCCATCCAGGTGCCCCCAGGTGTGCTCAGGTGTCCCCAGGTGTGCCCCCCCCAGGTGTGTCCCAGCTGTCCCCAGGTGTCTCAGGTGCCCCCCAGGTGTGCCCACGTGCGCCATCCAGGTGCCCCCAGGTGTGCTCAGGTGTGCCCAGGTGTGCTCAGGTACCCCCCAGGTGCCCCCAGCTGTCCCCAGCTGTCCCCAGGTGTGCCCAGGTGTGCTCAGGTACCCCCCAGGTGTCCCCAGGTGTGCCCAGGTGTGCTCAGGTGCCCCCAGGTGCCCCCAGCTGTGCCCAGGTGTGCTCAGGTGTGCTCAGGTACCCCCCAGGTGTGCTCAGGTGTGCCCAGGTGTGCTCAGGTGTGCTCAGGTCTGCCCAGGTGTGCCCAGGTGTGCTCAGGTGTGCTCAGGGACCCCCCAGCTGTGCCCAGGTGTGCCCAGGTGCCCCCAGGTGTGCCCAGGTGTGCCCAGGTGCCCCCAGGTGTGCTCAGGTGTGCCCAGGTGTGCTCAGGTGTGCCCAGGTGTGCTCAGGTGTGCCCAGGTGTGCTCAGGTGTGCCCAGGTGTGCTCAGGTGTGCTCAGGGACCCCCCAGCTGTGCCCAGGTGTGCCCAGGTGTGCTCAGGTGTGCCCCTCCCCCCGCCCAGGTGTGTTCATCTGCCGGGGCCGCGAGGATGCGCTGGTGACGCGGAACCTGGTGCCGGGGGAGTCGGTGTACGGAGAGAAACGGATCAGCGTCGAGGTACTGGGGGGACTGGGATGGACTGGTTTATACTGGGAGGGAAATGGGATGAACTGGGAGGGACTGGGAGGGACTGGGAGGGAACTGGGAGGGGACTGGGAGGGAACTGGGAGGGACTGGGAGGGACTGGGAGGGAACTGGGAGGGGACTGGGAGGGAACTGGGATGGACTGGGAGGGACTGGGAGGGAACTGGGAGGGGACTGGGAGGGAACTGGGATGGACTGGGAGGGACTGGGAGGGAACTGGGAGGGGACTGGGAGGGACTGGGAGGGAACTGGGATGGACTGGGAGGGACTGGGAGGGAACTGGGAGGGGACTGGGAGGGACTGGGAGGGAACTGGGATGGACTGGGAGGGACTGGGAGGGACTGGGAGGGAACTGGGAGGGACTGGGAGGGACTGGTCTATACTGGTGTATACTGGTTCGGACTGGTTTGGAGTGGTTTATGCTGGTCTGTACTGGTCCGTGCTAGTTCATACTGGTCCATACTGGTTTATACTGGTTTATACTGGTCCGTACCAGTCCATACTGGGTTATACTGGTCCATACTGATCCATACTGGTCTGTACTGGTTTATACCAGTTTATACTGGTCTATACTGGTTTATACCGGTTCATACTGGTCTATATTGGTTCATACTGGTCTGTACTGGTCCGTACTGGTCCATACTGGTCCATACCAGTCCATACTGGTTTATACTGGTCTGTACTGGTGTCCGTTGCAGGACGGGGAGGCCTCGGTCGAGTACCGCGCCTGGAACCCTTCAGGGGTTCAAAACAAATGTACTGGTCCATACTGGTCCATACTGGTCCATACCGGTCTATACTGGTCTGTACTGGTTTGTACTGGTCCATACTGGTCCATACTGGCTTATACTGGTTTATACTGGTCCATACTGGTTTGTACTGGTCCATACTGGTCTGTACTGGTGTCCGTTGCAGGACGGGGAGGCCTCGGTCGAGTACCGCGCCTGGAACCCTTCAGGGGTTCAAAACAAATGTACTGGTCCATACTGGTCCATACCAGCCCATACTGGTCCATACTGGTCTATACCAGTCCATACTAGTCCATACTGGTCCATACTGGTCCATACCAGTCCATACTGGTCCATACTGGTCCGTACTGGTTGCAGGACGGGGAGGCCTCGGTCGAGTACCGCGCCTGGAACCCTTCAAGGGTTCAAAACAAATGTACTGGTTTATACTGGTCTGTACTGGTCCATACTGCTCCGTACTGGTCCATACTGGTCCATACTGGTCTATACTGGTCCATACTGGTCTGTACTGGTTGCAGGACGGGGAGGCCTCGGTCGAGTACCGCGCCTGGAACCCGTTCCGCTCCAAGCTGGCGGCGGCGATCCTGGGCGGCATCGACCGCATCCACATCCGGCCCGGCGCCAAGGTGCTCTACCTGGGGGCGGCCTCAGGTACCACGGTCAGCCACGTGTCCGACATCGTGGGGCAGGTGAGACACACCTGGGACAGGTAACACACACCTGGGGTACACCTGGGGCAGGTAACACACACCTGGGGTACACCTGGGGCAGGTAACACACACCTGGGACAGGTAACACACACCTGGGGCAGGTAACACACACCTGGGATACACCTGGGACAGGTAACACACACCTGGGACAGGTAACACACACCTGGGACAGGTAACACACACCTGGGGTACACCTGGGACAGGTAACACACACCTGGGAAAGGTAACACACACCTGGGACAGGTAACACACACCTGGGATACACCTGGGACAGGTAACACACACCTGGGGCAGGTAACACACACCTGGGATACACCTGGGACAGGTAGCACACACCTGGGGCAGGTAACACACACCTGGGATACACCTGGGGTACACCTGGGGTACACCTGAGACAGGTAACACACACCTGGGACAGGTAACACACACCTGGCGCCAAGGTGCTCTACCTGGGGGCGGCCTCAGGTACCACCGTCAGCCACGTGTCCGACATCGTGGGGCAGGTGAGACACACCTGGGGTACACCTGAGATACACCTGGGACAGGTAACACACACCTGGGGCAGGTGAGATACACCTGGGGTACACCTGGGACAGGTAACACACACCTGGGGTACACCTGGGACAGGTAACACACACCTGGGACAAGTAACATACACCTGGGACAGGTGAGATACACCTGGGGTACACCTGGGACAGGTAACACACACCTGGGACAGGTAACACACACCTGGGACAGGTAACACACACCTGGGGCAGGTGCTCTACCTGGGGGCGGCCTCGGGGACCACGGTCAGCCACGTGTCTGACATCGTGGGGCAGGTGAGACACCTGAGATACACCTGGGGTACACCTGGGGTACACCTGGGACAGGTGAGATACACCTGGGGTACACCTGGGACAGGTAACACACACCTGGGGCAGGTAACACACACCTGGGGCAGGTAACACACACCTGGGACAGGTAACACACACCTGGGGCAGGTAACACACACCTGGGGCAGGTAACACACACCTGGGACAGGTAACACACACCTGGGGACACCTGGGGTCACTCCTGAGATCTCCAGGGACTTTTGGTGACCCTGAGATGTCCCCCAAGATGTCCCCAAGGTCCTGGGGAACCACCCGGTGGTGGCACCTGCAGGAGATCTTGGGGTGGACACCTGGTGACACCTGGTGACCTCATGGTGACCTTGGGGACACCTGGGGCCACTCCTGGGATCTCCAGGAACTTTTGGTGACCCTGAGATGTTCCTGGAGATGTCCCCAAGCTCCTGGGACCACCTGGTGGCATCTCCAGGGACTTTTGGTGACCTTGAGACATCTCCAAGGTGTCCCCAAGGTCCTGGGACCACCTGGTGACACCTGGTGACCTCATGGTGACCTTGAGGACACCTGGTGACCTCACGGTGACCTTGGCGACACCTGGGGTCACTCCTGAGATCTCCAGGGACTTTTGGTGACCCTGAGATGTCCCTGGAGGTGTCCCCAAGGTCGTGGGACCACGTGGTGGCATCTCCAGGGACGTTTGGTGACCTTGAGACATCTCCAAGGTGTCCCCAAGGTCCTGGGACCACCTGGTGACACCTGGTGACCTTTGTTGACCTTGGGGACACCTGGTGACCTCATGGTGACCTTGAGGACATCTGGGGTCACTCCTGAGATCTCCAGGGACTTTTGGTGACCCTGAGATGTTCCTGGAGATGTCCCCAAGGTCCTGGGACCACCTGGTGACACCTGGTGACCTCATGGTGACCTTGGGGACACCTGGGGTCACTCCTGGGATCTTCAGGGACATTTGGTCCCTCCGAGGTGTCCCCAAGCTCCTGGGACCACCTGGTGGCATCTCCAGGGACGTTTGGTCTCCAAGGTGTCCCCAAGGTCCTGGGGAACCACCCGGTGGTGGCACCTGCAGGAGATCTTGGGGTGGACACCTGGTGACACCTGGTGACCTTTGGTGACCTTGGGGACACCTGGGGCCACTCCTGAGATCTCCAGGGACATTTGGTGACCTTGAGATGTTCCTGGAGGTGTCCCCAAGGTCCTGGGGAACCACCTGGTGGTGGCACCTGCAGGAGATCTTGGGGTGGACACCTGGTGACACCTGGTGACCTTGGGGACACCTGGGGCCACTCCTGAGATCTCCAGGGACATTTGGTGACCTTGAGATGTTCCTGGAGGTGTCCCCAAGGTCATGGGACCACCTGGTGGCATCTCCAGGGACATTTGGTGACCTTGAGACGTCTCCAAGGTGTCCCCAAGGTCCTGGGGAACCACCTGGTGGTGGCACCTGCCGGAGATCTTGGGGTGGACAGCTGGTGACACCTGGTGACCTTTGGTGACCTTGATGTCACCTGGTGACCTCACGGTGACCTCCTGCCGTCCCCAGGAGGGCGTGGTCTACGCCGTGGAGTTCTCGCACCGCTCGGGCCGGGACCTGCTGAACGTGGCCAAGAAGAGGACCAACGTGGTCCCGGTCATCGAGGACGCCCGGCACCCCCACAAATACCGCATGCTGATTGGTCGGTGCCGCCGGGGGGGCGGGGCCCGACGCCGGGGCGTCCCATAATTCCCTGGGGGGGGGGAGGTTTGGGGGCGCTGGGAGGAGCTTTGGAGGTTCTGGAGAAGGTCTGGAGGTGCCTCCAGGAGGTTTTTGGGGTCTCCTGGGTGGGGTTTGAGGAGGTTTTGGGGTCCTGGAGAAGAAATTTTGGGGTTTCCTCCAAATTTGGGAAGTTCTGGAGAAGGCCTGGAGGTGCCTCCAGGGGGTTTTTGGGGTCTCCTGGGTGGAATTTTGGAGTCTCCTGGGTGGGGTTTGAGGTAATTTTGAGGTCTCCTCTGAATTTGGGAGGTTCTGGAGGTTCTGGAGAAGATCTGGAGATGCTTCCAGGGGTTTTTTGGGGTCTCCTGGGTGGGATTTGAGGAGGTTTTGGGGTCTCCTCCAAATTTGGGAGCTTCTGGAGGAGATTTTGGGAGGTTCTGGAGGAGCTTTGGAGGTTCTGGAGAAGGTCTGAAGATGCCTCCAGGAGGTTTTTGGGGTCTCCTGGGTGGATTTTGGGGTCTCCTGGGTGGGGTTTGAGGTAATTTTGGGGTCTCCTCTGAATTTGGGAGGTTCTGGAGGTTCTGGAGAAGGTCTGGAGATGCTTCCAGGGGTTTTTTGGGGTCTCCTGGGTGGGATTTGAGGAGGTTTTGGGGCCTGCTCCAAATTTGGGAGCTTCTGGAGGAGATTTTGGGCGGTTTTGAGGAGCTTTGGAGGTTCTGGAGAAGGTCTGGAGATGCCTCCAGGAGGTTTTTGGGGTCTCCTGGGTGGGGTTTGGGGTCTCCTGGGTGGGGCTTGAGGAGGTTTTGGGGTCCTGGAGGAGAAATTTTGGGGTCTCCTCCAAATTTGGGAAGTTCTGGAGGAGCTTTGGAGGTTCTGGAGAAGGTCTGGAGGTGCCTCCAGGAGGTTTTTGGGGTCTCCTGGGTGGGATTTGAGGAGGTTTTGGGGTCTGCTCCAAATTTGGGAGCTTCTGGAGGAGATTTTGGGCGGTTTTGAGGAGCTTTGGAGGTTCTGGAGAAGGTCTGGAGATGCCTCCAGGAGGTTTTTGGGGTTTCCTGGGTGGATTTTGGGGTCTCCTGGGTGGGGCTTGAGGAGGTTTTGGGGTCCTGGAGAAGAAATTTTGGGGTCTCCTCCAAATTTGGGAGGTTCTGGAGGAGCTTTGGAGGTTCTGGAGAAGGTCCGGAGATGCCTCCAGGGGGTTTTTTGGGGTCTCCTGGGTGGAATTTTTGGGGTCTCCTGAGTGGGGTTTGAGGAGGTTTTGGGGTCTCCTCTGAATTTGGGAGGTTCTGGAGGAGGTTTTGGAGGTTCTGGAGAAGGTCTGGAGATGCCTTCAGGGGGGTTTTGGTGTCTCCTGGGTGGGGTTTGAGGAGGTTTTGGGGTCTTGGAGGAGAAATTTTGGGGTCTCCTCCAAATTTGGGAAGTTCTGGAGGAGCTTTGGAGGTTCTGGAGAAGGTCTGGAGGTGCCTCCAGGAGGTTTTTGGAGTCTCCTGGGTGGGATTTGAGGAGGTTTTGGGGTCTGCTCCAAACTGGGAGCTTCTGGAGGAGATTTTGGGAGGTTCTGGAGGAGCTTTGGAGGTTCTGGAGAAGGTCTGGAGATGCCTCCAGAGGGTTTTTGGGATCTCCTGGGTGGATTTTGGGGAGGAATTTGGGAATTTTGTGCTCCTGGGTTGATTTTGTGGGAATTTTGGGTGTTTGGGCTAAAATTTGGGGAATTTTTGGGGCTGGAATTTTGGCGGTTTTGGGTTGAATTTTGGGTGTTTTCAGTTGGAATTTTGGGTTTTTTTTGGTTGGAATTTTTTGGGGTTTTGGCTGGAATTTTGGAGATTTTTGGGGCTGGAATTTTGGGAATTTCGGGTTGGAAATTCCGGGATAATCCCAAATTTCCCCCCCAGGCATGGTGAACGTGACCTTGGCCGACGTGGAAATTCGGGGTTTGGGGTGGAATTTGTGGGAATTTGGGGTTTTTGGCTGAATTTTGGGAATTTTTGGTTGAATTTTGGGGTTTGAGGGAATTTTGGGAATTTTGGGTCGGAATTCCGGGATAATTCCCGAATTTTCCCCCCTCTTCCCAGGCGTGACCTTGGAAGATGTGGGAATTTGGGGTTTGGGGTGGGAATTTTGTGGAATTTTTGTGGGAATTTTGGGGTTTATGGCTGGAATTTCGGGGTTTTTCGGTTGGAATTTCCGAGGTTTTTGGGGCTGGAATTTTGGGAATTTTGGGTCGGAATTCCGGGATAATTCCGAATTCTCCCCCCCCAGGCATGGTGGACGTGACCTTGGCCGACGTGGAAATTTGGGGTTTGGGGTGGGAATTTTGTGGGAATTTTGTGGGAATTTGGGAATTTTTGGTTGGAATTTTGGGGTTTTTGGGGCCGGAATTTTGGGAATTTTGGGTCGGAATTCCGGGACGATCCCAAATTTCCCCCCCCAGGCATGGTGGACGTGATCTTCGCCGACCCCAAAATTTGGGATTTGGGGTGGAATTTTGTGGGAATTTTGTGGGAATTTCGGGGTTTTCGGTTGGAATTCCGAGGTTTTTGGGGCCAGAATTTCGGGAATTCCGGGTGGGAATTCCGGGATAATCCCGAATTTCCCCCTCCCCCCAGGCATGGTGGACGTGACCTTGGAAGACGTGGAAATTTGGGGTTTGGGGTGGGAATTTTGTGGGAATTTCGGGGGTTTCGGTTGGAATTCCGAGGTTTTTGGGGCCAGAATTTCGGGAATTCCGGGTGGGAATTCCGGGACAATCCCGAATTCCCCCCCTCCCCAGGCATGGTGGACGTGATCTTCGCCGACGTGGCGCAGCCGGACCAGACGCGGATCGTGGCGCTCAACGCCCACCACTTCCTGCGCTGCGGGGGGCACTTCCTCATCTCCATCAAGGTGCCGACCAGTACGGACCAGTATAAACCAGTACAGACCAGTACAGACCAGTATAGACCAGTACAGACCAGTATAAACCAGTTCAGACCAGTTCAGACCAGTACAAACCAGTATAAACCAGTTCAGACCGTTTCAGATCAGTATGAACCAGTACAAACCAGTATAGACCAGTTCAGACCAGTATAGACCAGTTCAGACCAGTTCAGACCAGTATGAACCAGTTCAGACCAGTTCAGACCAGTACAAACCAGTACAGGGCACTGGGAGTGGGAATGGGCGGGGCTGGAACCAGTAAAAACCAGTTCAGGGGAACTGGGAGAGGGGGTTTGAGGGGTGAGGAACCAGTTCAGACCAGTTCAGACCAGTACAGACCAGTACAAACCACTACAGACCAATTCAGAGTAGTTCAGAGCAGTACAGACCAGTTCAGACCAGT